>JAILYF010000231.1:0-78078 GCA_025491095.1 Brachionus asplanchnoidis
TTTTTAGAGTCCGGATAAGTGATTAACAGTGGTTGGCTAAGTCATTACAATTGTTGGGCAAAGTCCTTTTTAGAGTCCGGATAAGTGATTAAAAGTGGTTGACAAAGTCATTACAATTGTTGGGCAAAGTCATTTTTGAGTTCGGATAGTGATTAACAGTGGTTGCAAAGTCATTTTTAGATGTCGGATTAGTAATTGACAGTGGTTGGCAAAGTCTTTACAATTGTTGGCAAAGTCATTTTAGAGTTCGGATAAGTGATTACATGGTTGGCAAAGTCATTACAATTGTAGGGCAAAGTCATTTTTGAGTTCGGATAATGATTAACAGTGGTTGGGCAAAGTCATTACAATTGGGCAAAGTCATTTTAGAGGTCGGATAAGTGATTACAGTGGTTGGCAAAGTCTTACAATTGTTGGGCAAAGTCATTTTTAGAGTCGGATAAGTGATTAAAGTGGTTGACAAAGTCATTACAATGTTGGGCAAGTCATTTTTAGAGGACGGATAAGTGATTAACAGTGGTTGGCAAAGTCATTACAATGTAGGGCACAGTCATTTTAGAGTCGGATAAGTGATTACAAAGTGGTTGACAAGTCATTACAATTGTTGGGCAAAGTCATTTTTAGAGGTCGGATAAGTGATTATCAGTGGTTGGCAAAGTCATTACAATTGTTGGGCAAAGTCATTTTTAGAGGTCGGATATGGGATTTACAGTGTGGGCAAAGTGATTACAATTTTTAAGGAAAGTCATTTTTAGAGTCCGGATAAGTTTAACAGTGGTTGGCAAGTCATTACAATTTGTGGGCCAAAGTCATTTTTAGAGTCGGATAAGTGATCATGGTTGGCAAGTCATTACAATTGTTGGGCAAAGTCATTTTTAGAGTCCGGATAAGTGATTAAATTGGTTGACAAAGTCATTACAATTGTTGGGCAAAGTCATTTTAGAGGTCGGATAAGTGATTACAGTGGTTGGCAAAGTCATCATTGTTGGCAAAGTCATTTTTAGAGGTCGGATAAGTGTTAACAGTGGTTGGCAAAGTCTTTACAATTGTTGGGCAAAGTCATTTTTAGTTCGGATAAGTGATTAAAAGTGGTTGCAAAGTCATTACAATTGTGGGCAAGTCATTTTTAGAGGTCGGAAAAGTGATTAACAGTGGTTGGCAAGTCATTTAAACTGTTGGGCAAAGTCATTTTTAGAGTCCGTAAGTGATTAACAGTGGTTGGCCAAAGTCATTACAATTGTTGGGCAAAGTCATTTTTAGAGTCCGGATAAGTGATTAAAAGTGGTTGACAAAGTCATTACAATTGTTGGGCAAAGTCATTTTTAGAGGTCGGATAAGTGATTTACAGTGGTTGGCAAAGTCATAAGAATTGTTGGGCAAAGTCATTTTTAGAGGTCGGATAAGTGATTAACAGTGGTTGGCAAAGTCTTTACAATTGTTGGGCAAAGTCATTTTTAGAGGTCGGATAAGTGATTATCAGTGGTTGGCAAGTCATTACAATTGTTGGGCAAAGTCATTTTTAGAGGTCGGAAAAGTGATTACAGTGGTTGGCAAAGTCATTTAAACTGTTGGGCAAAGTCATTTTAGAGGTCGGATAAGTGATTAACAGTGGTTGGCAAAGTCATATAATTGTAGGGGCAAAGTCATTTTTAGAGTCCGGATAAATGATTAAAAGTGGTTGTCAACTCATTACAATTTTTGGGCAAAGTATTGTTTAGAGGTCGGATAGTGATTAACAGTGGTTGGCAAAGTCATTTCAAACTGTTGGGCAAAGACATTTTTAGAGGTCGGATAAGTGATTGACAGTGGTTGGCAAAGTCATTATAATTGTTGGCCAAAGTCATTTTTAGAGTTCGGATAAGTGATTAAAAGTGGTTGACAAAGTCATTACAATTGTTGGGCAAAGTCATTTTTAGAGGTCGGATAAGTGATTTACAGTGGTTGGCAAAGTCATAACAATTGTTGGGCAAAGTCATTTTTAGAGGTCGGATAATTAACAGTGGTTGGCAAAGTCTTTACAATTGTTGGCAAAGTCATTTTAGAGTCGGATAAGTGATTACATTGGTTGGCAAAGTCATTACAATTGTAGGGCAAAGTCATTTTAGAGTTCGGATAAGTGATTAACAGTGGTTGGCAAAGTCATTACAATTGTAGGGCAAAGTCATTTTTGAGGGTCGGATAATGATTAACAGTGGTTTGCAAAGTCTTTACAATTGTTGGGCAAAGTCATTTTTGAGTCCGGATAAGTGATTAAAAGTGGTTGACAAAGTCATTACAATTGTTGGGCAAAGTCATTTTTAGAGGTCGGATAAGTGATTATCAGTGGTTGGCAAAGTCATTACAATGTTGGGCAAAGTCATTTTTAGAGGTCGGATATGGGATTTACAGTGTGGGGCAAAGTGATTACAATTTTTAAGGAAAGTCATTTTTAGAGTCCGGATAAGTTATTAACAGTGGTTGGCAAAGTCATACAATTGTTGGGCAAAGTCATTTTTAGAGTCCGGATAAGTGATTAACAGTGGTTGGCAAAGTCATTACAATTGTTGGGCAAAGTCATTTTTAGAGTTCGGATAAGTGATAACAGTGGTTGGCAAAGTCATTACAATTGTAGGGCAAAGTCATTTTTAGAGGTCGGAAAAGTGATTAACAGTGGTTGGCAAAGTCATTTAAACTGTTGGGCAAAGTCATTTTTAGAGTCCGGATAAGTGATTAACAGTGGTTGGCAAAGTCATTACAATTGTTGGGCAAAGTCATTTTTAGAGTCCGGATAAGTGATTAAAAGTGGTTGACAAAGTCATTACAATTGTTGGGCAAAGTCATTTTTAGAGGTCGGATAAGTGATTTACAGTGGTTGGCAAGTCATAACAATTGTTGGGCAAAGTCATTTTTAGAGGTCGGATAAGTGATTAACAGTGGTTGGCAAAGTCTTTACAATTGTTGGGCAAAGTCATTTTAGAGTTCGGATAAGTGATTAACAGTGGTTGGCAAAGTCATTACAATTGTAGGGCAAAGTCATTTTAGAGGTCGGAAAAGTGATTAACAGTGGTTGGCAAAGTCATTTAAACTGTTGGGCAAAGTCATTTTTAGAGTCCGGATAAGTGATTAACAGTGGTTGGCAAAGTCATTACAATTGTTGGGCAAATCATTTTTAGAGTCCGGATAAGTGATTAAAAGTGGTTGACAAGTCATTACAATTGTTGGGCAAAGTCATTTTTAGAGGTCGGATAAGTGATTATCAGTGGTTGGCAAAGTCATTACAATTGTTGGCAAAGTCATTTTTAGAGGTCGGAAAAGTGATTAACAGTGGTTGGCAAAGTCATTTAAACTGTTGGGCAAAGTCATTTTTAGAGGTCGGATAAGTGATTAACAGTGGTTGGCAAAGTCATTATAATTGTAGGGCAAAGTCATTTTTAGAGTCCGGATAAATGATTAAAAGTGGTTGTCAAAGTCATTACAATTTTTGGGCAAAGTAATTTTTAGAGGTCGGATAAGTGATTAACAGTGGTTGGCAAAGTCATTTAAACTGTTGGGCAAAGACATTTTTAGAGGTCGGATAAGTGATTGACAGTGGTTGGCAAAGTCATTATAATGTTGGCCAAAGTCATTTTTAGAGTTCGGATAAGTGATTAAAAGTGTTGACAAAGTCATTACAATTGTTGGGCAAAGTCATTTTTAGAGGTCGGATAAGTGATTTACAGTGGTTGGCAAAGTCATAACAATTGTTGGGCAAAGTCATTTTTAGAGGTCGGTATGATTAACAGTGGTTGGCAAAGTCTTTACAATTGTTGGGCAAAGTCATTTTTAGAGTTCGGATAGTGATTAACATTGGTTGGCAAAGTCATTACAATTGTAGGGCAAAGTCATTTTTAGAGTTCGGATAAGTGATTACAGTGGTTGGCAAAGTCATTACAATTGTAGGGCAAAGTCATTTTTAGAGGTCGGATAAGTGATTACAGTGGTTGCAAAGTCTTTACAATTGTTGGGCAAAGTCATTTTAGAGTCCGGATAAGTGATTAAAAGTGGTTGACAAAGTCATTACAATTGTTGGGCAAAGTCATTTTTAGAGGTCGGATAAGTGATTATCAGTGGTTGGCAAAGTCATTACAATTGTTGGGCAAAGTCATTTTTAGAGGTCGGATATGGATTTACAGTGTGGGGCAAAGTGATTACAATTTTTAAGGAAAGTCATTTTTAGAGTCGGATAAGTTATTAACAGTGGTTGGCAAAGTCATTACAATGGTTGGGCAAAGTCATTTTTAGAGTCCGGATAATGATTAACAGTGGTTGGCAAAGTCATTACATTGTTGGGCAAAGTCATTTTTAGAGTTCGGATAAGTGATTAACAGTGGTTGGCAAAGTCATTACAATTGTAGGGCAAAGTCATTTTTAGAGGTCGGAAAAGTGATTAACAGTGGTTGGCAAAGTCATTAAACTGTTGGGCAAAGTCATTTTTAGAGTCCGGATAATGATTAACAGTGGTTGGCAAAGTCATTACAATTGTTGGGCAAAGTCATTTTTAGAGTCGGATAAGTGATTAAAAGTGGTTGACAAAGTCATTACAATTGTTGGGCAAAGTCATTTTTAGAGGTCGGATAAGTGATTACAGTGGTTGGCAAAGTCATAACAATTGTTGGGCAAAGTCATTTTTAGAGGTCGGATAAGTGATTAACAGTGGTTGGCAAAGTCTTACAATTGTGGGGCAAAGTCATTTTAGAGTTCGGATAAGTGATTAACAGTGGTTGGCAAAGTCATTACAATTGTAGGGCAAAGTCATTTTTAGAGGTCGGAAAAGTGATTAACAGGTTGGCAAAGTCATTTAAACTGTTGGGCAAAGTCATTTTTAGAGTCCGGATAAGTGATTACCAGTGGTTGGCAAATCATACAATTGTGGGCAAAGTCATTTTTAGAGTCCGGATAAGTGATTAAAAGTGGTTGACAAAGTCATTACAATTGTTGGGCAAAGTCATTTTTAGAGGTCGGATAAGTGATTTACAGTGGTTGGCAAAGTCATAACAATTGTTGAGCAAAGTCATTTTAGAGGTCGGATAAGTGATTACAGTGGTGGCAAAGTCATTACAATTGTAGGGCAAAGTCATTTTTAGTTCGGATAAGTGATTAACAGTGGTTGGCAAAGTCATTACAATTGTAGGGCAAAGTCATTTTTAGAGGTCGGATAAGTGATTAACAGTGGTTGGCAAAGTCTTTACAATTGTTGGGCAAAGTCATTTTTAGAGTCCGGATAAGTGATTAAAAGTGGTTGACAAAGTCATTACAATTGTTGGGCAAAGTCATTTTTAGAGGTCGGATATGGGATTTACAGTGTGGGGCAAAGTGATTACAATTTTTAAGGAAAGTCATTTTTAGAGTCCGGATAAGTTATTAACAGTGGTTGGCAAAGTCATTACAATTGTTGGGCAAAGTCATTTTTAGAGTCCGGATAAGTGATTAACAGTGGTTGGCAAAGTCATTACAATTGTTGGGCAAAGTCATTTTTAGAGTCCGGATAAGTGATTAAAAGTGGTTGTCAAAGTCATTACAATTGTTGGGCAAAGTAATTTATAGAGGTCGGATAAGTGATTAACAGTGGTTGGCAAAGTCATTTTAACTGTTGGGCAAAGTCATTTTTAGAGTCCGGATAAGTGATTAACAGTGGTTGGCAAAGTCATTACAATTGTTGGGCAAAGTCATTTTTAGAGTCCGGATAAGTGATTAAAAGTGGTTGACAAAGTCATTACAATGTTGGGCAAAGTCATTTTTAGAGTTCGGATAAGTGATAACAGTGGTTGGCAAAGTCATTTTAGATGTCGGATTAGTAATTGACAGTGGTTGGCAAAGTCTTTACAATTGTGGGCAAAGTCATTTTTAGTTCGGATAAGTGATTAACATTGGTTGGCAAAGTCATTACAATTGTAGGGCAAAGTCATTTTTAGAGTTCGGATAAGGATTAACAGTGGTTGGCAAGTCATTACAATTGTAGGGCAAAGTCATTTTTAGAGGTCGGATAAGTGATTAACAGTGGTTGGCAAAGTCTTTACAATTGTTGGCAAAGTCATTTTTAGAGTTCGGATAAGTGATTAACAGTGGTTGGCAAAGTCATTACAATTGTAGGGCAAAGTCATTTTTAGAGGTCGGAAAAGTGATTAACAGTGGTTGGCAAAGTATTTAAACTGTTGGGCAAAGTCATTTTTAGAGTCCGGATAAGTGATTAACAGTGGTTGGCAAAGTCATTACAATTGTTGGGCAAAGTCATTTTTAGAGTCCGGATAAGTGATTAAAAGTGGTTGACAAAGTCATTACAATTGTTGGGCAAAGTCATTTTTAGAGGTCGGATAAGTGATTTACAGTGGTTGGCAAAGTCATAACAATGTTGGGCAAGTCATTTTTAGAGGTCGGATAAGTGATTAACAGTGGTTGGCAAAGTCTTTACATTGTTGGGCAAAGTCATTTTAGAGGTCGGATAAGTGATTATCAGTGGTTGGCAAAGTCATTACATTGTTGGGCAAAGTCATTTTAGAGGTCGGAAAGTGATTAACAGTGGTTGGCAAAGTCATTTAAACTGTTGGGCAAAGTCATTTTTGAGGTCGGATAAGTGATTAACAGTGGTTGGCAAAGTCATTATAATTGTAGGGCAAAGTCATTTTAGAGTCCGGATAAATGATTAAAAGTGGTTGTCAAAGTCATTACAATTTTTGGGCAAAGTAATTTTTAGAGGTCGGATAAGTGATTAACAGTGGTTGGCAAAGTCATTTAAACTGTTGGGCAAAGACATTTTTAGAGGTCGGATAAGTGATTGACAGTGGTTGGCAAAGTCATTATAATTGTTGGCCAAAGTCATTTTAGAGTTCGGATAAGTGATTAAAAGTGGTTGACAAAGTCATTACAATTGTTGGGCAAAGTCATTTTTAGAGGTCGGATAAGTGATTACAGTGGTTGGCAAAGTCATAACAATTGTTGGGCAAAGTCATTTTTAGAGGTCGGATAAGTGATTAACATGGTTGGCAAAGTCTTTACAATTGTTGGGCAAAGTCATTTTTAGAGTTCGGATAAGTGATTAACAGTGGTTGGCAAAGTCATTACAATTGTAGGGCAAAGTCATTTTTAGAGGTCGGAAAAGTGATTAACAGTGGTTGGCAAAGTCATTTAAACTGTTGGGCAAAGTCATTATTAGAGGTCGGATAAGTGATTGACAGTGGTTGGCAAAGTCATTATAATGTTGGCCAAAGTCATTTTTAGAGTTCGGATAAGTGATTAACAGTGGTTGGCAAAGTCATTATAATTGTAGGGCAAAGTCATTTTTAGAGTCCGGATAAGTGATTAAAAGTGGTTGTCAAAGTCATTACAATTGTTGGGCAAAGTCATTTTTAGAGGTCGGATAAGTGATTAACAGTGGTTGGCAAAGTCATTTAAACTGTTGGGCAAAGACATTTTTAGAGGTCGGATAAGTGATTGACAGTGGTTGGCAAAGTCATTATAATTGTTGGCAAAAGTCATTTTTAGAGTTCGGATAAGTGATTAACAGTGGTTGGCAAAGTCATTTATATATGTCGGATTAGTAATTTAAAGTGGTTGGCAAAGTCTTTACAATTGTTGGGCAAAGTCATTTTTAGAGTTCGGATAAGTGATTAACAGTGGTTGGCAAAGTTATTACAATTGTAGGGCAAAGTCATTTTTAGAGTCCGGATAAGTGATTAAAAGTGGTTGACAAAGTCATTACAATTGTGGGCAAAGTCATTTTAGAGGTCGGATAAGTGATTTACAGTGGTTGGCAAAGTCATAACAATGTTGGGCAAAGTCATTTTAGAGGTCGGATAAGTGATTAACAGTGGTTGGCAAAGTCATTACAATTGTAGGGCAAAGTCATTTTTAGAGTCCGGATAAGTGATTAAAAGTGGTTGACAAAGTCATTACAATTGTTGGGCAAAGTCATTTTTAGAGTCGGATAAGTGATTAACAGTGGTTGGCAAAGTCATTTAAACTGTTGGGCAAAGTCATTTTTAGTGGTCGGATAAGTGATTCAATGTGGTTGGCAAAGTCATTAAAATTGTTGGCCAAAGTTATTTTTAGAGTCCGGATAAGTGATTAACAGTGGTTGGCAAAGTCATTTTTAGATGTCGGATTAGTAATTGACAGTGGTTGGCAAAGTCTTTACAATGTTGGGCAAAGTCATTTTTAGAGTTCGGATAAGTGATTACATTGGTTGGCAAAGTCATTACAATTGTAGGGCAAAGTCATTTTTAGAGTCCGGATAGTGATTAAAAGTGGTTGACAAAGTCATTACAATTGTTGGGCAAAGTCATTTTTAGAGGTCGGATAAGTGATTTACAGTGGTTGGCAAAGTCATAACAATTGTTGGGCAAAGTCATTTTTAGAGGTCGGATAAGTGATTAACAGTGGTTGGCAAAGTCATTACAATTGTAGGGCAAAGTCATTTTAGAGTCCGGATAAGTGATTAAAAGTGGTTGACAAAGTCATTACAATTGTTGGGCAAAGTCATTTTTAGAGGTCGGATAAGTGATTAACAGTGGTTGGCAAAGTCATTTAAACTGTTGGGCAAAGTCATTTTTAGAGGTCGGATAGTGATTGACAGTGGTTGGCAAAGTCAATTATAATTGTTGGCCAAAGTTATTTTTAGAGTTCGGATAAGTGATTACAGTGGTTGGCAAAGTCATTTAAACTGTTGGGCAAAGTCATTTTTAGAGGTCGGATAAGTGATTGACAGTGGTTGGCAAAGTCATTTAAACTGTTGGGCAAGTCATTTTTAGATGTCGGAATTAGTAATTGACAGTGGTTTGGCAAAGTCTTTACAATTGTTGGGCAAGTCATTTTTAGAGTTCGGATAAGTGATTAACATTGGTTGGCAAAGTCATTACAATTGTAGGGCAAAGTCATTTTTAGAGTCCGGATAAGTGATTAAAAGTGGTTGACAAAGTCATTACAATTGTTGGGCAAAGTCTTTTAGAGGTCGGATAAGTGATTAACAGTGGTTGGCAAAGGCATTTAAACTGTTGGGCAAAGTCATTTTTAGAGGTCGGATAAGTGATTGACAGTGGTTGGCAAAGTCATTATAATTGTTGGCCAAAATCATTTTTAGAGTTCGGATAAGTGATTAACAGTGGTTGGCAAAGTCATTACAATTGTAGGGCAAAGTCATTTTTAGAGTCCGGATAAGTGATTACAAGTGGTTGACAAAGTCATTACAATTGTTGGGCAAAGTCATTTTTAGAGGTCGGATAAGTGATTATCAGTGGTTCGCAAAGTCATTTTTAGAGGTCGGATATGGGATTTACAGTGTGGGGCAAAGTGATTACAATTGTTGGGCAAAGTCATTTTTAGAGACCGGATAAGTGATTAACAGTGGTTGGCAAAGTCATTACAATTGTTGGGCAAAGTCATTTTTAGAGTCCGGATAAGGTGATTAAAAGTGGTTGGCAAAGTCATTACAATTGTTGGGCAAAGTCATTTTAGAGGTCGGATAAGTGATTAACAGTGGTTGGCAAAGTCATAACATTGTTGGGCAAAGTCATTTTTAGAGGTCGGATAAGTGATTAACAGTGGTTGGCAAAGTCATTACAATTGTTGGGCAAAGTCATTTTTAGAGGTCGGATAAGTGATTTACAGTGGTTGGCAAAGTCATTATAATTGTTGGCCAAAGTCATTTTTAGAGTTCGGATAAGTGATTAACAGTGGTTGGCAAAGTCATTTTTAGATGTCGGATTAGTAATTGACAGTGGTTGGCAAAGTCTTTACAATTGTTGGGCAAAGTCATTTTTAGAGTTCGGATAAGTGATTAACATTGGTTGGCAAAGTCATTACATTGTTGGGCAAAGTCATTTTTAGAGGTCGGATAAGTGATTAACAGTGGTTGGCAAGTCATTTAAACTGTTGGAAAGTCATTTTTAGAGGTCGGATAAGTGATTGACAGTGGTTGGCAAAGTCATTATAATTGTTGGCCAAAGTCATTTTTAGAGTTCGGATAAGTGATTTACAGTGGTTGGCAAAGTCATTATAATTGTTGGCCAAAGTCATTTTTAGAGTTCGGATAAGTGATTAACAGTGGTTGGCAAAGTCATTTTTAGATGTCGGATTAGTAATTGACAGTGGTTGGCAAAGTCATTACAATTGTTGGGCAAAGTCATTTTTAGAGGTCAAATAAGTGATTAACAGTGGTTGGCAAAGTCATTTAAACTGTTGGGCAAAGTCATTTTTAGAGGGAGGATAAGTGATTAACAGTGGGTTGGCAAAGTCATTACAATTGTTTGGCAAAGTCATTTTTAGAGGTCGGATAAGTGATTTACAGTGGTTGGCAAAGTCATTATAATTGTTGGCCAAAGTCATTTTTAGAGTTCGGATAAGTGATTAACAGTGGTTGGCAAAGTCATTTTTAGATGTCGGATTAGTAATTGACAGTGGTTGGCAAAGTCTTTACAAATGTAGGGCAAAGTCATTTTTAGAGTCCGGATAAGTGATTAAAAGTGGTTGACAAAGTCATTACAATTGTTGGGCAAAGTCATTTTTAGAGGTCGGATAAGTGATTAACAGTGGTTGGCAAAGTCATAACAATTGTTGGGCAAAGTCATTTTAGAGGTCGGATAAGTGATTGACAGTGGTTGGCAAAGTCATTATAATTGTTGGCCAAAGTCATTTTTAGAGTTCGGATAAGTGATTAACAGTGGTTGGCAAAGTCATTACAATTGTAGGGCAAAGTCATTTTTAGAGTCCGGATAAGTGATTACAAGTGGTTGACAAAGTCATTACAATTGTTGGGCAAAGTCATTTTTAGAGGTCGGATAAGTGATTATCAGTGGTTGGCAAAGTCATTACAATTGTTGGGCAAAGTCATTTTTAGAGGTCGGATATGGGATTTACAGTGTGGGGCAAAGTGATTACATTTTTAAGAAAAGTCATTTTTAGAGTCCGGATAAGTTATTAACAGTGGTTGGCAAAGTCATTACAATTGTTGGGCAAAGTCATTTTTAGAGTCCGGATAAGTGATTAACAGTGGTTGGCAAAGTCATTACAATTGTTGGGCAAAGTCATTTTTAGAGTCCGGATAAGTGATTAAAAGTGGTTGGCAAAGTCATTACAATTGTTGGCAAAGTCATTTTAGAGGTCGGATAAGTGATTTACAGTGGTTGGCAAAGTCATAACAATTGTTGGGCAAAGTCATTTTTAGAGGTCGGATAAGTGATTAACAGTGGTTGGCAAAGTCATTACAATTGTTCGGCAAAGTCATTTTTAGAGGTCGGATAAGTGATTATCAGTGGTTGGCAAAGTCATTTTAATTGTTGGGCAAAGTCATTTTTAGAGGTCGGATATGGGATTAACAGTGTGGGGCAAAGTGATTACAATTTTTAAGAAAAGTCATTTTTAGAGGCCGGATAAGTGTTTAACA
The DNA here is from genome assembly GCA_025491095.1 of Brachionus asplanchnoidis. Classification (NCBI taxonomy): domain Eukaryota; kingdom Metazoa; phylum Rotifera; class Eurotatoria; order Ploima; family Brachionidae; genus Brachionus; species Brachionus asplanchnoidis. The sequence goes on from JAILYF010000231.1 coordinate 11,393, forward strand.
GTGGTTGGCAAAGTCATTTGAACTGTTGGGCAAAGTCATTTTTAGAGGTCGGATAAGTGATTGACAGTGGTTGGCAAAGTCATTATAAGTGTTTGGCAAAGTCATTTTCAGAGTTCGGATAGGTGATTAACAGTGGTTGGCTACGTCATTACAATTGTTGGGCAAAGTCATTTTTAGATGTCGGATTAGTAATTGACAGTGGTTGGCAAAGTCATTACAATTGTTGGGCAAAGTCATTTTTAGAGGCCGGATAAGTGATTAACAGTGGTTGGCAAAGTCATTACAATTGTTCGGCAAAGTCATTTTTAGAGGTCGGATAAGTGATTAACAGTGGTTGGCAAAGTCATTACAATTGTTGGGCAAAGTCATTTTTAGAGGTCGGATAAGTGATTGACAGTGGTTGGCAAAGTCATTTTAATTGTTGGGCAAAGTCATTTTTAGAGTTCGGATAAGTGATTGACAGTGGTTGGCAAAGTCATTTTAATTGTTGGGCAAAGTCATTTTTAGAGTTCGGATAAGTGATTAACAGTGGTCGGCAAAGTCATTACAATTGCTGGGCAAAGTCTTTTTTGGAGTTCGGATAAGTGATTAAAGTGTGGGGCAAAGTGATAACAATTGTTCGGCATAGTCATTTTTAGAGTTCGGATAAGTGATTGACAGTGGTTGGCAAACTCATTACAATTGTTGGGCAAAGTCTTTTTTGGAGGTCGGATAAGTGATTAAAGTGTGGGGCAAAGTGATAACAATTGTTCGGCATAGTCAATTTTAGAGTTCGGATAAGTGATTGACAGTGGTTGGCAAACTCATTACAATTGTTGGGCAAAGTCATTTTTAGAGTTCGTATAAGTGATTAACAGTGGTTGGAAAAGTCATTACAATTGTTGGGCAAAGTCATTTTTAGAGGCCGGATAAGTGATTAACAGTGGTTGGCAAAGTCATTACAATTGTTCGGCAAAGTCATTTTTAGAGGTCGGATAAGTGATTAACAGTGGTTGGCAAAGTCATTACAATTGTTGGGCAAAGTCATTTTTAGAGGTCGGACAAGTGATTAACAGTGGTTGGCAAAGTCATTACAATTGTTGGGCAAAGTCATTTTAGAGGCCGGATAAGTGATTAACAGTGGTTGGCAAAGTCATTACAATTGTTCGGCAAAGTCATTTTTAGAGGTCGGATAAGTGATTAACAGTGGTTGGCAAAGTCATTACAATTGTTGGGCAAAGTCATTTTTAGAGGTCGGATAAGTGATTGACAGTGGTTGGCAAAGTCATTTTAATTGTTGGGCAAAGTCATTTTTAGAGTTCGGATAAGTGATTAACAGTGGTCGGCAAAGTCATTACAATTGCTGGGCAAAGTCTTTTTGGAGGTCGGATAAGTGATTAAAGTGTGGGGCAAAGTGATAACAATTGTTCGGCATAGTCATTTTTAGAGTTCGGATAAGTGATTGACAGTGGTTGGCAATGTCATTACTATTGTTGGGCAAAGTCATTTCTAGAGATCGGATGAGTGATTAACAGTGGTTGGCAAAGTCATTACAATTGTTGGGCAAAGTCATTTTTTGAGGTCGGATAAGTGATTAACAGTGGTTGGCAAAGTCATTACAATTGTTGGGCAAAGTTATTTTTAGAGGTCACATTAGTGATTAACAGTGGTTGGCAAAGTCATTACAATTGTTCGGCAAAGTCATTTTTAGAGGTCGGATAAGTGATTGACAGTGGTTTGCAAAGTCATAACAATTGTTGGGCAAAGTCATTTTTAGAGTTCGTATAAGTGATTAACAGTGGTTGGCAAAGTCATTACAATTGTTGGGCAAAGTCATTTTTAGAGGTCGGATAAGTGATTAACAGTGGTTGGCAAAGTCATTACAATTGTTGGGCAAAGTCATTTTTAGAGTTCGGATAAGTGATTAACAGTGGTTGGCAAAGACATTACAATTGTTGGGCAAAGTCATTTTTAGACGTCGGATAAGTGATTGACAGTGGTTGGCAAAGTCATTATAATTGTTGGGCAAAGTTATTTTTAGAGGTCGGATTAGTGATTAACAGTGGTTGGCAAAGTCATTACAATTGTTCGGCATAGTCATTTTTAGAGTTCGGATAAGTGATTGACAGTGGTTGGCAAACTCATTACAATTGTTGGGCAAAGTCATTTTTAGAGTTCGTATAAGTGATTAACAGTGGTTGGAAAAGTAATTTTTAGAGGTCGGACAAGTGATTGACAGTGGTTGGCAAAGTCATTACAATTGTCGGGCAAAGTCATTTTTAGAGTTCGTATAAGTGATTAACAGTGGTTGGCAATGTCATTACTATTGTTGGGCAAAGTCATTTCTAGAGATCGGATGAGTGATTAACAGTGGTTGGCAAAGTCATTACAATTGTTGGGCAAAGTCATTTTTAGAGGTCGGATAAGTGATTAACAGTGGTTGGCAAAGTCATTACAATTGTTGGGCAAAGTTATTTTTAGAGATCGGATTAGTGATTAACAGTGGTTGGCAAAGTCATTACAATTGTTCGGCAAAGTCATTTTTAGAGGTCGGATAAGTGATTGACAGTGGTTTGCAAAGTCATAACAATTGTTGGGCAAAGTCATTTTTAGAGTTCGTATAAGTGATTAACAGTGGTTGGCAAAGTCATTTCAATTGTTGGGCAAAGTCATTTTTAGAGGTCGGATAAGTGATTAACAGTGGTTGGCAAAGTCATTACAATTGTTGGGCAAAGTCATTTCTAGAGATCGGATGAGTGATTAACAGTGGTTGGCAAGTCATTACAATTGTTGGGCAAAGTCATTTTTAGAGGTCGGATAAGTGATTAACAGTGGTTGGCAAAGTCATTACAATTGTTGGGCAAAGTTATTTTTAGAGGTCGGATTAGTGATTAACAGTGGTTGGCAAAGTCATTACAATTGTTCGGCAAAGTCATTTTTAGAGGTCGGATAAGTGATTGACAGTGGTTTGCAAAGTCATAACAATTGTTGGGCAAAGTCATTTTAGAGTTCGTATAAGTGATTAACAGTGGTTGGCAAAGTCATTACAATTGTTGGGCAAAGTCATTTTTTGAGTTCGGATAAGTGATTAACAGTGGTTGGCAAAGTCATTACAATTGTTGGGCAAAGTCATTTTTAGACGTCGGATAAGTGATTTACAGTGGTTGGCAAAGTCATTACAATTGTTGGGCAAAGTTATTTTTAGAGGTCGGATTAGTGATTAACAGTGGTTGGCAAAGTCATTTCAATTTTTGGGCAAAGTCATTTTTAGAGGTCGGATAAGTGATTGACAGTGGTTGGCAAAGTCATTATAATTGTTGGCCAAAGTCATTTTTAGAGTTCGGATAAGTGATTAACAGTGGTTGGCAAAGTCATTACAATCGTTGGGCAAAGTCATTTTTTGAGGTCGGATAAGTGATTGACAGTGGTTGGCAGAGTCATTACAATTGTTGAGCAAAGTCATTTTTAGGGGTCGGATAAGTGATTAACAGTGGTTGGCAAAGTCATTACAATTGTTGGGCAAAGTCATTTTTAGAGTTCGTATGAGTGATTAACAGTGGTTGGCAAAGTCATTACAATTGTTGGGCAATGTTATTTTTAGAGGTCGGATTAGTGATTAACATTGGTTGGCAAAGTCATTTCAATTGTTGGGCAAAGTCATTTTTAGAGTTCGGATATGTGATTAACAGTGGTTGGCAAAGTCATTACAATCGTTGGGCAAAGTCATTTTTAGAGGTCGTATGAGTGATTAACAGTGGTTGGCAAAGTCATTACAATTGTTGGGCAAAGTTATTTTTAGAGGTCGGATTAGTGATTAACATTGGTTGGCAAAGTCATTTCAATTGTTGGGCAAAGTCATTTTTAGAGTTCGTATAAGTGATTTACAGTGGTTGGAAAAGTCATTTTTAGAGGTCGGACAAGTGATTGACAGTGGTTGGCAAAGTCATTACAATTGTCGGGCAAAGTCATTTTTAGAGTTCGTATAAGTGATTAACAGTGGTTGGCAATGTCATTACTATTGTTGGGCAAAGTCATTTCTAGAGATCGGATGAGTGATTAACAGTGGTTGGCAAAGTCATTACAATTGTTGGGCAAAGTCATTTTTAGAGTTCGTATAAGTGAATAACAGTGGTTGGCAAAGTATTTACAATTGTTGGGCAAAGTCATTTTTAGAGGTCGGATAAGTGATTAACAGTGGTTGGCAAAGTCATTACAATTGTTGGGCAAAGTCATTTTTAGAGTTCGTATGAGTGATTAACAGTGGTTGGCAAAGTCATTACAATTGTTGGGCAAAGTTATTTTTAGAGGTCGGATTAGTGATTAACATAGGTTGGCAAAGTCATTACTATTGTTGGGCAAAGTCATTTCTAGAGATCGGATGAGTGATTAACAGTGGTTGGCAAAGTCATTACAATTGTTGGGCAAAGTCATTTTAGAGTTCGGATAAGTGATTAACAGTGGTTGGCAAAATCATTACAATTGTTGGGCAAAGTCATTTTTAGACGTCGGATAAGTGATTTACAGTGGTTGGCAAAGTCATTACAATTGTTGGGCAAAGTTATTTTAGAGGTCGGATTAGTGATTAACAGTGGTTGGCAAAGTCATTACAATTTTTGGGCAAAGTCATTTTAGAGGTCGGATAAGTGATTGACAGTGGTTGGCAAAGTCATTATAATTGTTGGCCAAAGTCATTTTTAGAGTTCGGATAAGTGATTAACAGTGGTTGGCAAAGTCATTACAATCGTTGGGCAAAGTCATTTTTAGAGGTCGGATAAGTGATTGACAGTGGTTGGCAGAGTCATTACAATTGTTGAGCAAAGTCATTTTTAGAGGTCGGATAAGTGATTAACAGTGGTTGGCAAAGTCATTTCAATTGTTGGGCAAAGTCATTTTTAGAGTTCGGATAAGTGATTAACAGTGGTTGGCAAAGTCATTACAATCGTTGGGCAAAGTCATTTTTAGAGGTCGGCTAAGTGATTGACAGTGGTTGGCAAAGTCATTACAATCGTTGGGCAAAGTCATTTTTTGAGGTCGGATAAGTGATTGACAGTGGTTGGCAAAGTCATTACAATTGTTGAGCAAAGTCATTTTTAGAGGTCGGATAAGTGATTGACAGTGGTTGGCAAAGTCATTACAATTGTTGGGCAAAGTCATTTTTAGAGTTCGTTTAAGTGATTAACAGTGGTTGGCAAAGTCATTACAATTGTTGGGCAAAGTTATTTTTAGAGGTCGGATAAGTGATTGACAGTGGTTGGCAAAGTCATTTTAATTGTTGGGCAAAGTCATTTTTTGAGTTCGGATAAGTGATTGACAGTGGTTGGCAAAGTCATTACAATTGTTGGGCAAAGTCATTTCTAGAGATCGGATAAGCGATTAACAGTGGTTGGCAAAGTCATAAAAATTGTTGGGCAAAGTCATTTTTAGAGGTCGGATATGTGATTAACAGTGGTTGGCAAAGTCATTACAATTGTTGGGCAATGTCATTTTTAGAGGTCGGATAAGTGATTAACAGTGGTCGGCAAAGTCATTACAATTGCTGGGCAAAGTCTTTTTTGGAGGTCGGATAAGTGATTAAAGTGTGGGGCAAAGTGATAACAATTGTTCGGCATAGTCATTTATAGAGTTCGGATAAGTGATTGACAGTGGTTGGCAAACTTATTACAATTGTTGGGCAAAGTCATTTTTAGAGTTCGTATAAGTGATTAACAGTGGTTGGAAAAGTCATTTTTAGAGGTCGGACAAGTGATTGACAGTGGTTGGCAAAGTCATTATAATTGTCGGGCAAAGTCATTTTTAGAGTTCGTATAAGTGATTGACAGTGGTTGGCAAAGTCATTACAATCGTTGGGCAAAGTCATTTTTTGAGGTCGGATAAGTAATTGACAGTGGTTGGCAAAGTCATTATAATTGTCGGGCAAAGTCATTTTTAGAGTTCGTATAAGTGATTGACAGTGGTTGGCAAAGTCATTACAATCGTTGGGCAAAGTCATTTTTTGAGGTCGGATAAGTGATTGACAGTGGTTTGCAAAGTCATTTTAATTGTTGGGCAAAGTCATTTTTAGAGTTCGGATAAGTGATTAACAGTGGTTGGCAAAGTCATAACAATTGTTGGGCAAAGTCATTTTTAGAGTTCGTATAAGTGATTAACAGTGGTTGGCAAAGTCATTACAATTGTTGGGCAAAGTCATTTTTAGAGGTCGGATAAGTGATTAACAGTGGTTGGCAAAGTCATTACAATTGTTGGGCAAAGTCATTTGTAGAGTTCGGATAAGTGATTAACAGTGGTTGGCAAAGTCATTACAATTGTTGGGCAAAGTCATTTTTAGAGTTCGTATGAGTGATTAACAGTGGTTGGCAAATTCATTACAATTGTTGGGCAAAGTTATTTTTAGAGGTCGGATTAGTGATTAACATTGGTTGGCAAAGTCATTTCAATTGTTGGGCAAAGTCATTTTTAGAGTTCGGATAAGTGATTAACAGTGGTTGGCAAAGACATTACAATTGTTGGGCAAAGTCATTTTTAGAGGTCGGCTAAGTGATTGACAGTGGTTGGCAAAGTCATTACAATCGTTGGGCAAAGTCATTTTTTGAGGTCGGATAAGTGATTGACAGTGGTTGGCAAAGTCATTACAATTGTTGAGCAAAGTCATTTTTAGAGGTCGGATTAGTGATTAACAGTGGTTGGCAAAGTCATTACAATTGTTGGGCAAAGTCATTTTTAGAGGTCGGATAAGTGATTGACAGTGGTTGGCAAAGTCATTACAATCGTTGGGCAAAGTCATTTTTAGAGGTCGGATAAGTGATTGACAGTGGTTGAGAAAGTCATTACAATCGTTGGGCAAAGTCATTTTTAGAGTTCGGATAAGTGATTAACAGTGGTTGGCAAAGTCATTACAATTTTTGGGCAAATACATTTTTTGATGTCGGATTAGTGATAAACAGTGGTTGGCAAAGCCATTACAATTGTTGGGCAAAGTCATTTTTAGAGGTCGGATAAGTGATTGACAGTGGTTGGCAAAGTCATTACAATTGTTGGGCAAAGTCATTTTTAGAGTTCGGATAAGTAATTAACAGTGGTTGGCAAAGTCATTACAATCGTTGGGCAAAGTCATTTTTTGAGGTCGGATAAGTGATTGACAGTGGTTGGCAAAGTAATAACAATTGTTGAGCAAAGTCATTTTTAGAGGTCGGATAAGTGATTGACAGTGGTTGGCAAAGTCATTACAATTGTTGGGCAAAGTCATTTTTAGAGTTCGTATAAGTGATTAACAGTGGTTGGCAAAGTCATTACAATTGTTGGGCAAAGTTTTTTTAGAGGTCGGATTAGTGATTAACATTGGTTGGCAAAGTAATTACAATTGTTGGGCAAAGTCATTTTTAGAGTTCGGATAAGTGATTAACAGTGGTTGGCAAAGTCATTACAATTGTTGGGCAAAGTTATTTTTAGAGGTCGGATTAGTGATTAACAGTGGTTGGCAAAGTCATTACAATTGTTGGGCAAAGTCATTTTAGAGGTCGGATAAGTGATTGACAGTGGTTGGCAAAGTCATTACAATCGTTGGGCAAAGTCATTTTTAGAGGTCGGATAAGTGATTGACAGTGGTTGAGAAAGTCATTACAATCGTTGGGCAAAGTCATTTTTAGAGTTCGGATAAGTGATTAACAGTGGTTGGCAAAGTCATTACAATTGTTGGGCAAATACATTTTTTGATGTCGGATTAGTGATTAACAGTGGTTGGCAAAGTCTTTACAATTGTTGGGCAAAGTCATTTTTAGAGTTCGGATAAGTGATTAACAGTGGTTGGCAAAGTCATTACAATCGTTGGGCAAAGTCATTTTTAGAGGTCGGATAAGTGATTGGCAGTGGTTGGCAAAGTCATTATAATCGTTGGGCAAAGTCATTTTTAGAGTTCGGATAAGTGATTGACAGTGGTTGAGAAAGTCATTACAATCGTTGGGCAAAGTCATTTTTAGAGTTCGGATAAGTGATTGACAGTGGTTGGCAAAGTCATTATAATTGTTGGCCAAAGTCATTTTTAGAGTTCGGATAAGTGATTAACAGTGGTTGGCAAAGTCATTTTTAGATGTAGGATTAGTAATTGACAGTGGTTGGCAAAGTCTTTACAATTGTTGGGCAAAGTCATTTTTAGAGTTCGGATAAGTGATTAACAGTGGTTGGCAAAGTCATTACAATTGTAGGGCAAAGTCATTTTTAGAGTCCGGATAAGTGATTAAAAGTGGTTGACAAAGTAATTACAATTGTTGAGCAAAGTCATTTTTAGAGGTCGGATAAGTGATTGACAGTGGTTGGCAAAGTCATTACAATTGTTGGGCAAAGTTTTTTTTAGAGGTCGGATTAGTGATTAACATTGGTTGGCAAAGTAATTACAATTGTTGGGCAAAGTCATTTTTAGAGTTCGGATAAGTGATTAACAGTGGTTGGCAAAGTCATTACAATTGTTGGGCAAAGTTATTTTTAGAGGTCGGATTAGTGATTAACAGTGGGTTGGCAAAGTCATTACAATTGTTGGGCAAAGTCATTTTTAGAGGTCGGATAAGTGATTGACAGTGGTTGGCAAAGTCATTGCAATCGTTGGGCAAAGTCATTTTTAGAGGTCGGATAAGTTGATTGACAGTGGTTGAGAAAGTCATTACAATCGTTGGGCAAAGTCATTTTAGAGTTCGGATAAGTGATTAACAGTGGTTGGCAAAGTCATTACAATTGTTGGGCAAATACATTTTTTGATGTCGGATTAGTGATTAACAGTGGTTGGCAAAGTCATTACAATTGTTGGGCAAAGTCATTTTTAGAGTTCGGATAAGTGATTAACAGTGTTTGGCAAAGTCATTACAATCGTTGGGCAAAGTCATTTTTAGAGGTCGGATAAGTGATTGGCAGTGGTTGGCAAAGTCATTATAATCGTTGGGCAAAGTCATTTTTAGAGGTCGGATAAGTGATTGACAGTGGTTGGCAAAGTCATTACAATTGTTGAGCAAAGTCATTTCTAGAGGTCGGATAAGTGATTGACAGTGGTTGGCAAGGTCATTACAATTGTTGGGCAAAGTCATTTTTAGAGTACGTATAAGTGATTAACAGTGGTTCGCAAAGTCATTACAATTGTTGGGCAAAGTCATTACAATTGTTGGGCAAAGTTATTTTTAGAGGTCGGATTAGTGATTAACATTGGTTGGCAAAGTCATTACAATTGTTGGGCAAAGTCATTTTTAGAGTTCGGATAAGTGATAAACAGTGGTTGAAAAAGTCATTACAATCGATGGGCAAAGTCATTTTTAGAGGTCGGATAAGTGATTGACAGTGGTTGCAAAGTCATTACAATCGTTGGGCAAAGTCATTACAATTGTTGGGCAAAGTTATTTTTTAGAGGTCGGATTAGTGATTAACATTGGTTGGCAAAGTCATTACAATTGTTGGGCAAAGTCATTTTTAGAGTTCGGATAAGTGATAAACAGTGGTTGGCAAAGTCATTACAATCGTTGGGCAAAGTCATTTTTAGAGGTCGTATAAGTGATTAACAGTGGTTGGCAAAGTCATTACAATTGTTGGGCAAAGTCATTTTTAGAGGTCGGATAAGTGATTAACAGTGGTTGGCAAAGTCATTACAATTGTTGGGCAAAGTCATTTTTAGAGTTCGGATAAGTGATTAACAGTGGTTGGCAAAGTCATTACAATCGTTGGGCAAAGTCATTTTTAGAGGTCGGATAAGTGATTGGCAGTGGTTGGCAAAGTCATTATAATCGTTGGGCAAAGTCATTTTTAGAGTTCGGATAAGTGATTGACAGTGGTTGGCAAAGTCATTATAATTGTTGGCCAAAGTCATTTTTAGAGTTCGGATAAGTGATTAACAGTGGTTGGCAAAGTCATTTTTAGATGTAGGATTAGTAATTGACAGTGGTTGGCAAAGTCTTTACAATTGTTGGGCAAAGTCATTTTTAGAGTTCGGATAAGTGATTAACAGTGGTTGGCAAAGTCATTACAATTGTAGGGCAAAGTCATTTTAGAGTCCGGATAAGTGATTAAAAGTGGTTGACAAAGTAATTACAATTGTTGAGCAAAGTCATTTTTAGAGGTCGGATAAGTGATTGACAGTGGTTGGCAAAGTCATTACAATTGTTGGGCAAAGTTTTTTTAGAGGTCGGATTAGTGATTAACATTGGTTGGCAAAGTAATTACAATTGTTGGGCAAAGTCATTTTTAGAGTTCGGATAAGTGATTAACAGTGGTTGGCAAAGTCATTACAATTGTTGGGCAAAGTTATTTTTAGAGGTCGGATTAGTGATTAACAGTGGTTGGCAAAGTCATTACAATTGTTGGGCAAAGTCATTTTTAGAGGTCGGATAAGTGATTGACAGTGGTTGGCAAAGTCATTACATCGTTGGGCAAAGTCATTTTTAGAGGTCGGATAAGTGATTGACAGTGGTTGAGAAAGTCATTACAATCGTTGGGCAAAGTCATTTTAGAGTTCGGATAAGTGATTAACAGTGGTTGGCAAAGTCATTACAATTGTTGGGCAAATACATTTTTGATGTCGGATTAGTGATTAACAGTGGTTGGCAAAGTCATTACAATTGTTGGGCAAAGTCATTTTTAGAGTTCGGATAAGTGATTAACAGTGTTTGGCAAAGTCATTACAATCGTTGGGCAAAGTCATTTTTAGAGGTCGGATAAGTGATTGGCAGTGGTTGGCAAAGTCGTTATAATCGTTGGGCAAAGTCATTTTTAGAGGTCGGATAAGTGATTGACAGTGGTTGGCAAAGTCATTACAATTGTTGAGCAAAGTCATTTCTAGAGGTCGGATAAGTGATTGACAGTGGTTGGCAAGGTCATTACAATTGTTGGGCAAAGTCATTTTTAGAGTACGTATAAGTGATTAACAGTGGTTGGCAAAGTCATTACAATTGTTGGGCAAAGTCATTACAATTGTTGGGCAAAGTTATTTTTAGAGGTCGGATTAGTGATTAACATTGGTTGGCAAAGTCATTACAATTGTTGGGCAAAGTCATTTTTAGAGTTCGGATAAGTGATAAACAGTGGTTGAAAAAAGTCATTACAATCGATGGGCAAAGTCATTTTTAGAGGTCGGATAAGTGATTGACAGTGGTTGGCAAAGTCATTACAATCGTTGGGCAAAGTCATTACAATTGTTGGGCTAAGTTATTTTTAGAGGTCGGATTAGTGATTAACATTGGTTGGCAAAGTCATTACAATTGTTGGGCAAAGTCATTTTTAGAGTTCGGATAAGTGATAAACAGTGGTTGGCAAAGTCATTACAATCGTTGGGCAAAGTCATTTTTAGAGGTCGTATAAGTGATTAACAGTGGTTGGCAAAGTCATTACAATTGTTGGGCAAAGTCATTTTTAGAGGTCGGATAAGTGATTAACAGTGGTTGGCAAAGTCATTACAATTGTTGGGCAAAGTCATTTTTAGAGTTCGGATAAGTGATTAACAGTGGTTGGCAAAGTCATTACAATCGTTGGGCAAAGTCATTTTTAGAGGTCGGATAAGTGATTGACAGTGGTTGAGAAAGTCATTACAATCGTTGGGCAAAGTCATTTTTAGAGTTCGGATAAGTGATTAACAGTGGTTGGCAAAGTCATTACAATTGTCGGGCAAAGTCATTTTTAGAGTTCGTATAAGTGATTAACAGTGGTTGGCAATGTCATTACTATTGTTGGGCAAAGTCATTTCTAGAGATCGGATGAGTGATTAACAGTGGTTGGCAAAGTCATTACAATTGTTGGGCAAAGTCATTTTTAGAGTTCGGATAAGTGATTAACAGTGGTTGGCAAAGTCATTACAATCGTTGGGCAAAGTCATTTTTAGAGGTCGGATAAGTGATTGGCAGTGGTTGGCAAAGTCATTATAATCGTTGGGCAAAGTCATTTTTAGAGGTCGGATAAGTGATTGACAGTGGTTGAGAAAGTCATTTCAATCGTTGGGCAAAGTCATTTTTAGAGTTCGGATAAGTGATTAACAGTGGTTGGCAAAGTCATTACAATTGTTGGGCAAAGTCATTTTTAGATGTCGGATTAGTGATTAACAGTGGTTGGCAAGTCATTACAATTGTTGGGCAAAGTCATTTTTAGAGGTCGGATAAGTGATTGACAGTGGTTGGCAAAGTCATTACAATTGTTGGGCAAAGTCATTTTTAGAGTTCGGATAAGTGATTAACAGTGGTTGGCAAAGTCATTACAATCGTTGGGCAAAGTCATTATTAGAGGTCGGATAAGTGATTGGCAGTGGTTGGCAAAGTCATTATAATCGTTGGGCAAAGTCATTTTTAGAGGTCGGATAAGTGATTGACAGTGGTTGGCAAATTCATTACAATTGTTGAGCAAAGTCATTTCTAGAGGTCGGATAAGTGATTGACAGTGGTTGGCAAAGTCATTACAATTGTTGGGCAAAGTCATTTATAGAGTTCGTATGAGTGATTAACAGTGGTTGGCAAAGTCATTACAATTGTTGGGCAAAGTCATTACAATTGTTGGGCAAAGTCATTTTTAGAGGTCGGATAGGTGATTGACAGTGGTTGAGAAAGTCATTACAATTGTTGGGCAAAGTCATTTTTAGAGTTCGGATAAGTGATTAACAGTGGTTGGCAAAGTCATTACAATTGTTGGGCAAAGTCATTTTTAGAGGTCGGATAAGTGATTGACAGTGGTTGAGAAAGTCATTACAATCGTTGGGCAAAGTCATTTTTAGAGTTCTGATAAGTGATTAACAGTGGTTGGCAAAGTCATTACAATTGTTGGGCAAAGTCATTTTTAGATGTCGGATTAGTGATTAACAGTGGTTGGCAAAGCCATTACAATTGTTGGGCAAAGTCATTTTTAGAGGTCGGATAAGTGATGACAGTGGTTGGCAAAGTCATTACAATTGTTGGGCAAAGTAATTTTTAGAGTTCGGATAAGTGATTAACAGTGGTTGGCAAAGTCATTATAATCGTTGGGCAAAGTCATTTTTAGAGGTCGGATAAGTGATTGACAGTGGTTGGCAAAGTCATTACAATTGTTGAGCAAAGTCATTTCTAGAGGTCGGATAAGTGATTGACAGTGGTTGGCAAAGTCATTACAATTGTTGGGCAAAGTCATTTTTAGATGTCGGATTAGTGATTAACAGTGGTTGGCAAAGCCATTACAATTGTTGGGCAAAGTCATTTTTAGAGTTCGGATAAGTGATAAACAGTGGTTGAAAAAGTCATTACAATCGATGGGCAAAGTCATTTTTAGAGATCGGATAAGTGATTGACAGTGGTTGGCAAAGTCATTACAATCGTTGGGCAAAGTCATTACAATTGTTGGGCAAAGTTATTTTTAGAGGTCGGATTAGTGATTAACATTGGTTGGCAAAGTCATTACAATTGTAGGGCAAAGTCATTTTTAGAGGTCGGATAAGTGATTAACAGTGGTTGGCAAAGTCATTACAATTGTTGGGCAAAGTCATTTTTAGAGGTCGGATAAGTGATTAACAGTGGTTGGCAAAGTCATTACAATCGTTGGGCAAAGTCATTTTTAGAGGTCGGATAAGTGATTGACAGTGGTTGAGAAAGTCATTACAATCGTTGGGCAAAGTCATTTTTAGAGTTCGGATAAGTGATTAACAGTGGTTGGCAAAGTCATTACAATTGTTGGGCAAAGTCATTTTTAGATGTCGGATTAGTGATTAACAGTGGTTGGCAAAGTCATTACAATTGTTGGGCAAAGTCATTTTTAGAGGTCGGATAAGTGATTGACAGTGGTTGGCAAAGTCATTACAATTGTTGGGCAAAAGTAATTTTTAGAGTTCGGATAAGTGATTAACAGTGGTTGGCAAAGTCATTATAATCGTTGGGCAAAAGTCATTTTTAGAGGTCGGATAAGTGATTGACAGTGGTTGGCAAAGTCATTACATTGTTGAGCAAAGTCATTTCTAGAGGTCGGATAAGTGATTGACAGTGGTTGGCAAAGTCATTACAATTGTTGGGCAAAGTCATTTATAGAGTTCGTATAAGTGATTAACAGTGGTTGGCAAAGTCATTACAATTGTTGGGCAAAGTCATTACAATTGTTGGGCAAAGTCATTTTTAGAGTTCGGATAAGTGATTAACAGTGGTTGGCAAAGTCATTACAATCGTTGGGCAAAGTCATTTTTAGAGGTCGGATAAGTGATTGACAGTGGTTGAGAAAGTCATTACAGTCGTTAAGCAAAGTCATTTTTAGAGTTCGGATAAGTGATTAACAGTGGTTGGCAAAGTCATTACAATTGTTGGGCAAAGTCATTTTTAGATGTCGGATTAGTGATTGACAGTGGTTGGCAAAAGTCATTACAATCGTTGGGCAAAGTCATTTTTAGAGGTCGGATAAGTGATTGACAGTGGTTGAGAAAGTCATTACATTCGTTGGGCAAAGTCATTTTTAGAGTTCGGATAAGTGATTGACAGTGGTTGGCAAAGTCATTACAATTGTTGGGCAAAGTCATTTTTAGAGTTCGGATAAGTGATTAACAGTGGTTGGCAAAGTCATTACAATTGTTGTGCAAAGTCATTTTTAGAGTTCGGATAAGTGATTAACGGTGGTTGGCAAAGTCATTACAATTGTTGGGCGAAGTCATTACAATTGTTGGGCAAAGTCATTTTAGAGGTCGGATAAGTGATTGAAAGTGGTTGGCAAACTCATTACAATCGTTGGGCAAAGTCATTTTAGAGGTCGGATAAGTGATTGACAGTGGTTGAGAAAGTCATTACAATCGTTGGGCAAAGTCATTTTTAGAGTTCGGATAAGTGATTAACAGTGGTTGGCAAAGTCATTACAATTGTTGGGAAAGTCATTTTTAGATGTCGGATTAGTGATTAACAGTGGTTGGCAAAGTCATTACAATTGTTGGGCAAAGTCATTTTTAGAGGTCGGATAAGTGATTGACAGTGGTTGGCAAAGTCATTACAATTGTTGGGCAAAGTAATTTTTAGAGTTCGGATAAGTGATTAACAGTGGTTGGCAAAGTCATTACAATCGTTGGGCAAAGTCATTTTTAGAGGTCGGATAAGTGATTGGCAGTGGTTGGCAAAGTCATTATAATCGTTGGGCAAAGTCATTTTTAGAGGTCGGATAAGTGATTGACAGTGGTCGGCAAAGTCATTACAATTGTTGAGCAAAGTCATTTCTAGAGGTCGGATAAGTGATTGACAGTGGTTGGCAAAGTCATTACAATTGTTGGGCAAAGTCATTTATAGAGTTCGTATAAGTGATTAACAGTGGTTGGCAAAGTCATTACAATTGTTGGGCAAAGTCATTACAATTGTTGGGCAAAGTTATTTTTAGAGGTCGGATTAGTGATTAACATTGGTTGGCAAAGTCATTACAATTGTTGGGCAAAGTCATTTTTAGAGTTCGGATAAGTGATTAACAGTGGTTGGCAAAGTCATTACAATCGTTGGGCAAAGTCATTTTTAGAGGTCGGATAAGTGATTGACAGTGGTTGAGAAAGTCATTACAATCGTTGGGCAAAGTCATTTTTAGAGTTCGGATAAGTGATTAACAGTGGTTGGCAAAGTCATTACAATTGTTGGGCAAAGTCATTTTTAGATGTCGGATTAGTGATTGACAGTGGTTGGCAAAGTCATTACAATCGTTGGGCAAAGTCATTTTTAGAGGTCGGATAAGTGATTGACAGTGGTTGAGAAAGTCATTACATTCGTTGGGCAAAGTCATTTTTAGAGTTCGGATAAGTGATTGACAGTGGTTGGCAAAGTCATTACAATTGTTGGGCAAAGTCATTTTTAGAGTTCGGATAAGTGATTAACAGTGGTTGGCAAAGTCATTACAATTGTTGGGCAAAGTCATTTTTAGAGTTCGGATAAGTGATTAACGGTGGTTGGCAAAGTCATTACAATTGTTGGGCAAAGTCATTACAATTGTTGGGCAAAGTCATTTTTAGAGGTCGGATAAGTGATTGAAAGTGGTTGGCAAACTCATTACAATCGTTGGGCAAAGTCATTTTTAGAGGTCGGATAAGTGATTGACAGTGGTTGAGAAAGTCATTACAATCGTTGGGCAAAGTCATTTTTAGAGTTCGGATAAGTGATTAACAGTGGTTGGCAAAGTCATTACAATTGTTGGGCAAAGTCATTTTTAGATGTCGGATTAGTGATTAACAGTGGTTGGCAAAGCCATTACAATTGTTGGGCAAAGTCATTTTTAGAGGTCGGATAAGTGATTGACAGTGGTTGGCAAAGTCATTACAATTGTTGGGCAAAGTCATTTTTAGAGGTCGGATAAGTGATTGACAGTGGTTGGCAAAGTCATTACAATCGTTGGGCAAAGTCATTACAATTGTTGGGCAAAGTTATTTTTAGAGGTCGGATTAGTGATTAACATTGGTTGGCAAAGTCATTACAATCGTTGGGCAAAGTCATTTTTAGAGGTCGGATAAGTGATTGGCAGTGGTTGGCAAAGTCATTTTTATCGTTGGGCAAAGTCATTTTTAGAGGTCGGATAAGTGATCGACAGTGGTTGGCAAAGTCATTACAATTGTTGAGCAAAGTCATTTCTAGAGGTCGGATAAGTGATTGACAGTGGTTGGCAAAGTCATTACAATCGTTGGGCAAAGTCATTTTTAGAGGTCGGATAAGTGATTGGCAGTGGTTGGCAAAGTCATTTTTATCGTTGGGCAAAGTCATTTTTAGAGGTCGGATAAGTGATTGACAGTGGTTGAGAAAGTCATTACATTCGTTGGGCAAAGTCATTTTTAGAGTTCGGATAAGTGATTGACAGTGGTTGGCAAAGTCATTACAATTGTTGGGCAAAGTCATTTTTAGAGTTCGGATAAGTGATTAACAGTGGTTGGCAAAGTCATTACAATTGTTGGGCAAAGTCATTTTTAGAGTTCGGATAAGTGATTAACGGTGGTTGGCAAAGTCATTACAATTGTTGGGCAAAGTCATTACAATTGTTGGGCAAAGTCATTTTTAGAGGTCGGATAAGTGATTGAAAGTGGTTGGCAAACTCATTACAATCGTTGGGCAAAGTCATTTTTAGAGGTCGGATAAGTGATTGACAGTGGTTGAGAAAGTCATTACAATCGTTGGGCAAAGTCATTTTTAGAGTTCGGATAAGTGATTAACAGTGGTTGGCAAAGTCATTACAATTGTTGGGCAAAGTCATTTTTAGATGTCGGATTAGTGATTAACAGTGGTTGGCAAAGCCATTACAATTGTTGGGCAAAGTCATTTTTAGAGGTCGGATAAGTGATTGACAGTGGTTGGCAAAGTCATTACAATTGTTGGGCAAAGTCATTTTTAGAGGTCGGATAAGTGATTGACAGTGGTTGGCAAAGTCATTACAATCGTTGGGCAAAGTCATTACAATTGTTGGGCAAAGTTATTTTTAGAGGTCGGATTAGTGATTTACATTGGTTGGCAAAGTCATTACAATCGTTGGGCAAAGTCATTTTTAGAGGTCGGATAAGTGATTGGCAGTGGTTGGCAAAGTCATTTTTATCGTTGGGCAAAGTCATTTTTAGAGGTCGGATAAGTGATCGACAGTGGTTGGCAAAGTCATTACAATTGTTGAGCAAAGTCATTTCTAGAGGTCGGATAAGTGATTGACAGTGGTTGGCAAAGTCATTACAATCGTTGGGCAAAGTCATTTTTAGAGGTCGTATAAGTGATTAACAGTGGTTGGCAAAGTCATTACAATTGTTGGGCAAAGTCATTTTTAGAGTTCGTATAAGTGATTAACAGTGGTTGGCAAAGTCATTACAATTGTTGGGCAAAGTCATTACAATTGTTGGGCAAAGTTATTTTTAGAGGTCGGATTTGTGATTAACATTGGTTGGCAAAGTCATTACAATTGTTGGGCAAAGTCATTTTTAGAGTTCGGATAAGTGATAAACAGTGGTTGGCAAAGTCATTACAATCGTTGGGCAAAGTCATTTTTAGAGGTCGGATAAGTGATTGACAGTGGTTGGCAAAGTCATTACAATCGTTGGGCAAAGTCATTTCAATTGTTGGGCAAAGTTATTTTTAGAGGTCGGATTAGTGATTAACATTGGTTGGCAAAGTCATTACAATTGTTGGGCAAAGTCATTTTTAGAGTTCGGATAAGTGATAAACAGTGGTTGGCAAAGTCATTACAATCGTTGGGCAAAGTCATTTTTAGAGGTCGTATAAGTGATTAACAGTGGTTGGCAAAGTCATTACAATTGTTGGGCAAAGTTATTTTTAGAGGTCGGATTAGTGATTAACATTGGTTGGCAAAGTCATTACAATTGTTGGGCAAAGTCATTTTTAGAGTTCGGATAAGTGATAAACAGTGGTTGAAAAAGTAATTACAATCGATGGGCAAAGTCATTTTTAGAGGTCGGATAAGTGATTGACAGTGGTTGGCAAAGTCATTACAATCGTTGGGCAAAGTCATTACAATTGTTGGGCAAAGTTATTTTTAGAGGTCGGATAAGTGATAAACAGTGGTTGGCAAAGTCATTACAATTGTTGGGCAAAGTCATTTTTAGAGTTCGGATAAGTGATAAACAGTGGTTGAAAAAGTCATTACAATCGTTGGGCAAAGTCATTTTTAGAGGTCGGATAAGTGATTGACAGTGGTTGGCAAAGTCATTACAATCGTTGGGCAAAGTCATTTTTAGAGTTCGGATAAGTGATTAACAGTGGTTGGCAAAGTCATTACAATCGATGGGCAAAGTCATTTTTAGAGGTCGGATAAGTGATTGACAGTGGTAGGCAAAGTCATTACAATCGTTGGGCAAAGTCATTACAATTGTTGGGCAAAGTTATTTTTAGAGGTCGGATTAGTGATTAACATTGGTTGGCAAAGTCATTACAATTGTAGGGCAAAGTCATTTTTAGAGTTCGGATAAGTGATAAACAGTGGTTGGCAAAGTCATTACAATCGTTGGGCAAAGTCATTTTTAGAGGTCGCATAAGTGATTAACAGTGGTTGGCAAAGTCATTACAATTGTTGGGCAAAGTCATTTTTAGAGTTCGGATAAGTGATTAACAGTGGTTGGCAAAGTCATTACAATCGATGGGCAAAGTCATTTTTAGAGGTCGGATAAGTGATTGACAGTGGTTGGCAAAGTCATTACAATCGTTGGGCAAAGTCATTACAATTGTTGGGCAAAGTTATTTTTAGAGGTCGGATTAGTGATTAACATTGGTTGGCAAAGTCATTACAATCGTTGGGCAAAGTCATTTTTAGAGGTCGGATAAGTGATTGACAGTGGTTGGCAAAGTCATTACAATCGTTGGGCAAAGTCATTTTTAGAGTTCGGATAAGTGATAAACAGTGGTTGGCAAAGTCATTACAATCGTTGGGCAAAGTCATTTTTAGAGGTCGCATAAGTGATTAACAGTGGTTGGCAAAGTCATTACAATTGTTGGGCAAAGTCATTTTTAGAGTTCGGATAAGTGATTAACAGTGGTTGGCAAAGTCATTACAATCGATGGGCAAAGTCATTTTTAGAGGTCGGATAAGTGATTGACAGTGGTTGGCAAAGTCATTACAATCGTTGGGCAAAGTCATTACAATTGTTGGGCAAAGTTATTTTTAGAGGTCGGATTAGTGATTAACATTGGTTGGCAAAGTCATTACAATCGTTGGGCAAAGTCATTTTTAGAGGTCGGATAAGTGATTGACAGTGGTTGGCAAAGTCATTACAATCGTTGGGCAAAGTCATTTTTAGAGGTCGGATAAGTGATTGACAGTGGTTGAGAAAATCATTACAATCGTTGGGCAAAGTCATTTTTAGAGGTCGGATAAGTGATTGAAAGTGGTTGGCAAACTCATTACAATCGTTGGGCAAAGTCATTTTTAGAGGTCGGATAAGTGATTGACAGTGGTTGAGAAAGTCATTACAATCGTTGGGCAAAGTCATTTTTAGAGGTCGGATAAGTGATTGACAGTGGTTGGCAAAGTCATTACAATTGTTGGGCAAAGTAATTTTTAGAGTTCGGATAAGTGATTAACAGTGGTTGGCAAAGTCATTACAATCGTTGGGCAAAGTCATTTTTAGAGGTCGGATAAGTGATTGGCAGTGGTTGGCAAAGTCATTATAATCGTTGGGCAAAGTCATTTTTAGAGGTCGGATAAGTGATTGACAGTGGTTGGCAAAGTCATTACAATTGTTGAGCAAAGTCATTTCTAGAGGTCGGATAAGTGATTGACAGTGGTTGGCAAAGTCATTACAATTGTTGGGCAAAGTCATTTATAGAGTTCGTATAAGTGATTAACAGTGGTTGGCAAAGTCATTACAATTGTTGGGCAAAGTCATTACAATTGTTGGGCAAAGTTATTTTTAGAGGTCGGATTAGTGATTAACATTGGTTGGCAAAGTCATTACAATTGTTGGGCAAAGTCATTTTTAGAGTTCGGATAAGTGATTTACAGTGGTTGGCAAAGTCATTACAATCGTTGGGCAAAGTCATTTTTAGAGGTCGGATAAGTGATTGACAGTGGTTGAGAAAGTCATTACAATCGTTGGGCAAAGTCATTTTTAGAGTTCGGATAAGTGATTAACAGTGGTTGGCAAAGTCATTACAATTGTTGGGCAAAGTCATTTTTAGATGTCGGATTAGTGATTGACAGTGGTTGGCAAAGTCATTACAATCGTTGGGCAAAGTCATTTTTAGAGGTCGGATAAGTGATTGACAGTGGTTGAGAAAGTCATTACAATCGTTGGGCAAAGTCATTTTTAGAGTTCGGATAAGTGATTGACAGTGGTTGGCAAAGTCATTACAATTGTTGGGCAAAGTCATTTTTAGAGTTCGGATAAGTGATTAACAGTGGTTGGCAAAGTCATTACAATTGTTGGGCAAAGTCATTTTTAGAGTTCGGATAAGTGATTAACGGTGGTTGGCAAAGTCATTACAATTGTTGGGCAAAGTCATTACAATTGTTGGGCAAAGTCATTTTTAGAGGTCGGATAAGTGATTGAAAGTGGTTGGCAAACTCATTACAATCGTTGGGCAAAGTCATTTTTAGAGGTCGGATAAGTGATTGACAGTGGTTGAGAAAGTCATTACAATCGTTGGGCAAAGTCATTTTTAGAGTTCGGATAAGTGATTAACAGTGGTTGGCAAAGTCATTACAATTGTTGGGCAAAGTCATTTTTAGATGTCGGATTAGTGATTAACAGTGGTTGGCAAAGCCATTACAATTGTTGGGCAAAGTCATTTTTAGAGGTCGGATAAGTGATTGACAGTGGTTGGCAAAGTCATTACAATTGTTGGGCAAAGTCATTTTTAGAGTTCGGATAAGTGATTAACAGTGGTTGGCAAAGTCATTACAATCGTTGGGCAAAGTCATTTTTAGAGGTCGGATAAGTGATTGGCAGTGGTTGGCAAAGTCATTTTTATCGTTGGGCAAAGTCATTTTTAGAGGTCGGATAAGTGATCGACAGTGGTTGGCAAAGTCATTTCAATTGTTGGGCAAAGTTATTTTTAGAGGTCGGATTAGTGATTAACATTGGTTGGCAAAGTCATTACAATTGATGGGCAAAGTCATTTTTAGAGTTCGGATAAGTGATAAACAGTGGTTGGCAAAGTCATTACAATCGTTGGGCAAAGTCATTTTTAGAGGTCGTATAAGTGATTAACAGTGGTTGGCAAAGTCATTACAATTGTTGGGCAAAGTCATTACAATTGTTGGGCAAAGTTATTTTTAGAGGTCGGATTAGTGATTAACATTGGTTGGCAAAGTCATTACAATTGTTGGGCAAAGTCATTTTTAGAGTTCGGATAAGTGATAAACAGTGGTTGGCAAAGTCATTACAATCGTTGGGCAAAGTCATTACAATTGTTGGGCAAAGTTATTTTTAGAGGTCGGATTAGTGATTAACATTGGTTGGCAAAGTCATTACAATTGTTGGGCAAAGTCATTTTTAGAGTTCGGATAAGTGATAAACAGTGGTTGGCAAAGTCATTACAATTGTTGGGCAAAGTCATTTTTAGAGTTCGGATAAGTGATAAACAGTGGTTGAAAAAGTCATTACAATCGTTGGGCAAAGTCATTTTTAGAGGTCGGATAAGTGATTGACAGTGGTTGGCAAAGTCATTACAATCGTTGGGCAAAGTCATTACAATTGTTGGGCAAAGTTATTTTTAGAGGTCGGATTAGTGATAAACATTGGTTGGCAAAGTCATTACAATTGTTGGGCAAAGTCATTTTTAGAGTTCGGATAAGTGATAAACATTGGTTGGCAAAGTCATTACAATCGTTGGGCAAAGTCATTTTTAGAGGTCGTATAAGTGATTAACAGTGGTTGGCAAAGTCATTACAATTGTTGGGCAAAGTCATTTTTAGAGTTCGGATAAGTGATTAACAGTGGTTGGCAAAGTCATTACAATTGTTGGGCAAAGTCATTTTTAGAGGTCGGATAAGTGATTAACAGTGGTTGGCAAAGTCATTACAATTGTTGGGCAAAGTCATTTTTAGAGTTCGGATAAGTGATTAACAGTGGTTGGCAAAGTCATTACAATCGTTGGGCAAAGTCATTTCAATTGTTTGGCAAAGTTATTTTTAGAGGTCGGATTAGTGATTAACATTGGTTGGCAAAGTCATTACAATTGTTGGGCAAAGTCATTTTTAGAGTTCGGATAAGTGATAAACAGTGGTTGGCAAAGTCATTACAATTGTTGGGCAAAGTCATTTTTAGAGTTCGGATAAGTGATAAACAGTGGTTGAAAAAGTCATTACAATCGTTGGGCAAAGTCATTTTTAGAGGTCGGATAAGTGATTGACAGTGGTTGGCAAAGTCATTACAATCGTTGGGCAAAGTCATTACAATTGTTGGGCAAAGTTATTTTTAGAGGTCGGATTAGTGATAAACATTGGTTGGCAAAGTCATTACAATTGTTGGGCAAAGTCATTTTTAGAGTTCGGATAAGTGATAAACAGTGGTTGGCAAAGTCATTACAATCGTTGGGCAAAGTCATTTTTAGAGGTCGTATAAGTGATTAACAGTGGTTGGCAAAGTCATTACAATTGTTGGGCAAAGTCATTTTTAGAGTTCGGATAAGTGATTAACAGTGGTTGGCAAAGTCATTACAATTGTTGGGCAAAGTCATTTTTAGAGGTCGGATAAGTGATTAACAGTGGTTGGCAAAGTCATTACAATTGTTGGGCAAAGTCATTTTTAGAGTTCGGATAAGTGATAAACAGTGGTTGGCAAAGTCATTACAATCGTTGGGCAAAGTCATTTTTAGAGGTCGTATAAGTGATTAACAGTGGTTGGCAAAGTCATTACAATTGTTGGGCAAAGTCATTACAATTGTTGGGCAAAGTTATTTTTAGAGGACGGATTAGTGATTAACATTGGTTGGCAAAGTCATTACAATTGTTGGGCAAAGTCATTTTTAGAGTTCGGATAAGTGATAAACAGTGGTTGAAAAAGTCATTACAATCGATGGGCAAAGTCATTTTTAGAGGTCGGATAAGTGATTGACAGTGGTTGGCAAAGTCTTTACAATCGTTGGGCAAAGTCATTACAATTGTTGGGCAAAGTTATTTTTAGAGGTCGGATTAGTGATTAACATTGGTTGGCAAAGTCATTACAATTGTTGGGCAAAGTCATTTTTAGAGTTCGGATAAGTGATAAACAGTGGTTGGCAAAGTCATTACAATTGTTGGGCAAAGTCATTTTTAGAGTTCGGATAAGTGATAAACAGTGGTTGAAAAAGTCATTACAATCGTTGGGCAAAGTCATTTTTAGAGGTCGGATAAGTGATTGACAGTGGTTGGCAAAGTCATTACAATCGTTGGGCAAAGTCATTTTTAGAGTTCGGATAAGTGATAAACAGTGGTTGGCAAAGTCATTACAATCGTTGGGCAAAGTCATTTTTAGAGGTCGTATAAGTGATTAACAGTGGTTGGCAAAGTCATTACAATTGTTGGGCAAAGTCATTTTTAGAGTTCGGATAAGTGATAAACAGTGGTTGGCAAAGTCATTACAATCGTTGGGCAAAGTCATTTTTAGAGGTCGTATAAGTGATTAACAGTGGTTGGCAAAGTCATTACAATTGTTGGGCAAAGTCATTTTTAGAGTTCGGATAAGTGATTAACAGTGGTTGGCAAAGTCATTTTTAGAGGTCGGATAAGTGATTGGCAGTGGTTGGCAAAGTCATTTTTATCGTTGGGCAAAGTCATTTTTAGAGGTCGGATAAGTGATCGACAGTGGTTGAGAAAGTCATTACAATCGTTGGGCAAAGTCATTTTTAGAGTTCGGATAAGTGATTAACAGTGGTTGGCAAAGTCATTAAAATTGTTGGGCAAAGTCATTTTTAGATGTCGGATTAGTGATTAACAGTGGTTGGCAAAGTCATTACAATTGTTGGGCAAAGTTATTTTGAGAGGTCGGATAAGTGATTGACAGTGGTTGGCAAAGTCATTACAATTGTTGGGCAAAGTAATTTTTAGAGTTCGGATAAGTGATTAACAGTGGTTGGCAAAGTCATTACAATCGTTGGGCAAAGTCATTTTTAGAGGTCGGATAAGTGATTGGCAGTGGTTGGCAAAGTCATTATAATCGTTGGGCAAAGTCATGTTTAGAGGTCGGATAAGTGATTGACAGTGGTTGGCAAAGTCATTACAATTGTTGAGCAAAGTCATTTCTAGAGGTCGGATAAGTGATTGACAGTGGTTGGCAAAGTCATTACAATTGTTGGGCAAAGTCATTTATAGAGTTCGTATAAGTGATTAACAGTGGTTGGCAAAGTCATTACAATTGTTGGGCAAAGTCATTACAATTGTTGGGCAAAGTTATTTTTAGAGGTCGGATTAGTGATTTACATTGGTTGGCAAAGTCATTACAATTGTTGGGCAAAGTCATTTTTAGAGTTCGGATAAGTGATTGACAGTGGTTGGCAAAGTCATTACAATCGTTGGGCAAAGTCATTTTTAGAGGTCGGATAAGTGATTGACAGTGGTTGAGAAAATCATTACAATCGTTGGGCAAAGTCATTTTTAGAGTTCGGATAAGTGATTAACAGTGGTTGGCAAAGTCATTACAATTGTTGGGCAAAGTCATTTTTAGAGTTCGGATAAGTGATTAACAGTGGTTGGCAAAGTCATTACAATTGTTGGGCAAAGTCATTTTTAGAGGTCGGATAAGTGATTGAAAGTGGTTGGCAAACTCATTACAATCGTTGGGCAAAGTCATTTTTAGAGGTCGGATAAGTGATTGACAGTGGTTGAGAAAGTCATTACAATCGTTGGGCAAAGTCATTTATAGAGTTCGTATAAGTGATTAACAGTGGTTGGCAAAGTTATTACAATTGTTGGGCAAAGTCATTACAATTGTTGGGCAAAGTTATTTTTAGAGGTCGGATTAGTGATTAACATTGGTTGGCAAAGTCATTACAATCGTTGGGCAAAGTCATTTTTAGAGGTCGGATAAGTGATTGACAGTGGTTGGCAAACTCATTACAATCGTTGGGCAAAGTCATTTTTAGAGGTCGGATAAGTGATTGACAGTGGTTGAGAAAATCATTACAATCGTTGGGCAAAGTCATTTTTAGAGGTCGGATAAGTGATTGAAAGTGGTTGGCAAACTCATTACAATCGTTGGGCAAAGTCATTTTTAGAGGTCGGATAAGTGATTGACAGTGGTTGAGAAAGTCATTACAATCGTTGGGCAAAGTCATTTATAGAGTTCGTATAAGTGATTAACAGTGGTTGGCAAAGTTATTACAATTGTTGGGCAAAGTCATTACAATTGTTGGGCAAAGTTATTTTTAGAGGTCGGATTAGTGATTAACATTGGTTGGCAAAGTCATTACAATTGTTGGGCTAAGTCATTTTTAGAGGTCGGATAATTGATTGACAGTGGTTGAGAAAGTCATTACAATCGTTGGGCAAAGTCATTTTTAGAGTTCGGATAAGTGATTAACAGTGGTTGGCAAAGTCATTACAATTGTTGGGCAAAGTCATTTATAGAGTTCGTATAAGTGATTAACAGTGGTTGGCAAAGTCATTACAATTGTTGGGCAAAGTCATTACAATTGTTGGGCAAAGTTATTTTTAGAGGTCGGATTAGTGATTAACATTGGTTGGCAAAGTCATTACAATTGTTGGGCAAAGTCATTTTTAGAGTTCGGATAAGTGATTGACAGTGGTTGGCAAAGTCATTACAATCGTTGGGCAAAGTCATTTTTAGAGGTCGGATAAGTGATTGACAGTGGTTGAGAAAATCATTACAATCGTTGGGCAAAGTCATTTTTAGAGTTCGGATAAGTGATTAACAGTGGTTGGCAAAGTCATTACAATTGTTGGGCAAAGTCATTTTTAGAGTTCGGATAAGTGATTAACAGTGGTTGGCAAAGTCATTACAATTGTTGGGCAAAGTCATTTTTAGAGGTCGGATAAGTGATTGAAAGTGGTTGGCAAACTCATTACAATCGTTGGGCAAAGTTATTTTTAGAGGTCGGATTAGTGATTAACATTGGTTGGCAAAGTCATTACAATTGTTGGGCAAAGTCATTTTTAGAGTTCGGATAAGTGATTGACAGTGGTTGGCAAAGTCATTACAATCGTTGGGCAAAGTCATTACAATTGTTGGGCAAAGTTATTTTTAGAGGTCGGATTAGTGATTAACATTGGTTGGCAAAGTCATTACAATTAATGGGCAAAGTCATTTCTAGAGATCGGATGAGTGATTAACCGTGGTTAGCAAAGTCATTACAATTGTTTGGCAAAGTCATTTTTAGAGTTCGGATAATTGATTTACAGTGGTTGGCAAAGTCATTACAATTGCTGGGCAAAGTCATTTTTAGAGTTCGGATAAGTGATTAACAGTGGTTGGCAAAGTCATTACAATTGTTGGGCAAAGTCATTTATAGAGTTCGTATAAGTGATTAACAGTGGTTGGCAAAGTCATTACAATTGTTGGGAAAAGTTATTTTTAGAGGTCGGATTAGTGATTAACATTGGTTGGCAAAGTCATTACAATTGTTGGGCAAAGTCATTTTTAGAGTTCGGATAAGTGATTGACAGTGGTTGGCAAAGTCATTACAATCGTTGGGCAAAGTCATTTTTAGAGGTCGGATAAGTGATTGACAGTGGTTGAGAAAATCATTACAATCGTTGGGCAAAGTCATTTTTAGAGTTCGGATAAGTGATTAACAGTGGTTGGCAAAGTCATTACAATTGTTGGGCAAAGTCATTTTTAGAGTTCGGATAAGTGATTAACAGTGGTTGGCAAAGTCATTACAATTGTTGGGCAAAGTCATTTTTAGAGGTCGGATAAGTGATTGAAAGTGGTTGGCAAACTCATTACAATCGTTGGGCAAAGTCATTTTTAGAGGTCGGATAAGTGATTGACAGTGGTTGAGAAAGTCATTACAATCGTTGGGCAAAGTCATTTTTAGAGTTCGGATAAGTGATTAACAGTGGTTGGCAAAGTCATTACAATTGTTGGGCAAAGTCATTTATAGAGTTCGTATAAGTGATTAACAGTGGTTGGCAAAGTCATTACAATTGTTGGGCAAAGTCATTACAATTGTTGGGCAAAGTTATTTTTAGAGGTCGGATTAGTGATTAACATTGGTTGGCAAAGTCATTACAATTGTTGGGCAAAGTCATTTTTAGAGTTCGGATAAGTGATTGACAGTGGTTGGCAAAGTCATTACAATCGTTGGGCAAAGTCATTTTTAGAGGTCGGATAAGTGATTGACAGTGGTTGAGAAAATCATTACAATCGTTGGGCAAAGTCATTTTTAGAGTTCGGATAAGTGATTAACAGTGGTTGGCAAAGTCATTACAATTGTTGGGCAAAGTCATTTTTAGAGTTCGGATAAGTGATTAACAGTGGTTGGCAAAGTCATTACAATTGTTGGGCAAAGTCATTTTTAGAGGTCGGATAAGTGATTGAAAGTGGTTGGCAAACTCATTACAATCGTTGGTTAAAGTTATTTTTAGAGGTCGGATTAGTGATAAACATTGGTTGGCAAAGTCATTACAATTGTTGGGCAAAGTCATTTTTAGAGTTCGGATAAGTGATTGACAGTGGTTGGCAAAGTCATTACAATCGTTGGGCAAAGTCATTACAATTGTTGGGCAAAGTTATTTTTAGAGGTCGGATTAGTGATTAACATTGGTTGGCAAAGTCATTACAATTAATGGGCAAAGTCATTTCTAGAGATCGGATGAGTGATTAACCGTGGTTAGCAAAGTCATTACAATTGTTTGGCAAAGTCATTTTTAGAGTTCGGATAATTGATTTACAGTGGTTGGCAAAGTCATTACAATTGCTGGGCAAAGTCATTTTTAGAGTTCGGATAAGTGATTAACAGTGGTTGGCAAAGTCATTACAATTGTTGGGCAAAGTCATTTATAGAGTTCGTATAAGTGATTAACAGTGGTTGGCAAAGTCATTACAATTGTTGGGCAAAGTTATTTTTAGAGGTCGGATTAGTGATTAACATTGGTTGGCAAAGTCATTACAATTGTTGGGCAAAGTCATTTTTAGAGTTCGGATAAGTGATTGACAGTGGTTGGCAAAGTCATTACAATCGTTGGGCAAAGTCATTTTTAGAGGTCGGATAAGTGATTGACAGTGGTTGAGAAAATCATTACAATCGTTGGGCAAAGTCATTTTTAGAGTTCGGATAAGTGATTAACAGTGGTTGGCAAAGTCATTACAATTGTTGGGCGAAGTCATTTTTAGAGTTCGGATAAGTGATTAACAGTGGTTGGCAAAGTCATTACAATTGTTGGGCAAAGTCATTTTTAGAGTTCGGATAAGTGATTGACAGTGGTTGGCAAAGTCATTACAATCGTTGGGCAAAGTCATTTTTAGAGGTCGGATAAGTGATTGACAGTGGTTGAGAAAATCATTACAATCGTTGGGCAAAGTCATTTTTAGAGTTCGGATAAGTGATTGACAGTGGTTGGCAAAGTCATTACAATTGTTGGGCAAAGTCATTTTTAGAGTTCGGATAAGTGATTAACAGTGGTTGGCAAAGTCATTACAATTGTTGGGCAAAGTCATTTTTAGAGTTCGGATAAGTGATTAACAGTGGTTGGCAAAGTCATTACAATTGTTGGGCTAAGTCATTTTTAGAGGTCGGATTAGTGATTGAAAGTGGTTGGCAAACTCATTACAATCGTTGGGCAAAGTCATTTTTAGAGGTCGGATAAGTGATAAACAGTGGTTGGCAAAGTCATTACAATCGTTTGGCAAAGTCATTTTTAGAGGTCGGATAAGTGATTGACAGTGGTTGGCAAAGTCATGACAATTGTTGGGCAAAGTTATTTTTAGAGTTCGGATAAGTGATTGACAGTGGTTGGCAAAGTCATTACAATCGTTGGGCAAAGTCATTTTTAGAGGTCGGATAAGTGATTGACAGTGGTTGAGAAAATCATTACAATCGTTGGGCAAAGTCATTTTTAGAGTTCGGATAAGTGATTGACAGTGGTTGGCAAAGTCATTACAATTGTTGGGCAAAGTCATTTTTAGAGTTCGGATAAGTGATTAACAGTGGTTGGCAAAGTCATTACAATTGTTGGGCAAAGTCATTTTTAGAGTTCGGATAAGTGATTAACAGTGGTTGGCAAAGTCATTACAATTGTTGGGCAAAGTCATTTTTAGAGGTCGGATAAGTGATTGAAAGTGGTTGGCAAATTCATTACAATCGTTGGGCAAAGTCATTTTTAGAGGTCGGATAAGTGATTGACAGTGGTTGAGAAAGTCATTACAATCGTTGGGCAAAGTCATTTTTAGAGTTCGGATAAGTGATTAACAGTGGTTGGCAAAGTCATTACAATTGTTGGGCAAAGTCATTTTTAGATGTCGGATTAGTGATTAACAGTGGTTGGCAAAGCCATTACAATTGTTGGGCAAAGTCATTTTTAGAGGTCGGATAAGTGATTGACAGTGGTTGGCAAAGTCATTACAATTGTTGGGCAAAGTCATTTTTAGAGTTCGGATAAGTGATTAACAGTGGTTGGCAAAGTCATTACAATCGTTGGGCAAAGTCATTTTTAGAGGTCGGATAAGTGATTGGCAGTGGCTGGCAAAGTCATTTTTATCGTTGGGCAAAGTCGTTTTTAGAGGTCGGATAAGTGATCGACAGTGGTTGGCAAAGTCATTACAATTGTTGAGCAAAGTCATTTCTAGAGGTCGGATAAGTGATTGACAGTGGTTGGCAAAGTCATTACAATCGTTGGGCAAAGTCATTTTTAGAGGTCGTATAAGTGATTAACAGTGGTTGGCAAAGTCATTACAATTGTTGGGCAAAGTCATTTTTAGAGTTCGTATAAGTGATTAACAGTGGTTGGCAAAGTCATTACAATTGTTGGGCAAAGTCATTACAATTGTTGGGCAAAGTTATTTTTAGAGGTCGGATTAGTGATTAATATCGGTTGGCAAAGTCATTACAATTGTTGGGCAAAGTCATTTTTAGTGTTCGGATAAGTGATAAACAGTGGTTGGCAAAGTCATTACAATCGTTGGGCAAAGTCAATTTTAGAGGTCGGATAAGTGATTGACAGTGGTTGGCAAAGTCATTACAATCGTTGGGCAAAGTCATTTCAATTGTTGGGCAAAGTTATTTTTAGAGGTCGGATTAGTGATTAACATTGGTTGGCAAAGTCATTACAATTGTTGGGCAAAGTCATTTTTAGAGTTCGGATAATTGATAAACAGTGGTTGGCAAAGTCATTACAATCGTTGGGCAAAGTCATTTTTAGAGGTCGTATAAGTGATAAACAGTGGTTGGCAAAGTCATTACAATTGTTGGGCAAAGTCATTTTTAGAGGTCGGATAAGTGATTAACAGTGGTTGGCAAAGTCATTACAATTGTTGGGCAAAGTCATTTTTAGAGTTCGGATAAGTGATTAACAGTGGTTGGCAAAGTCATTACAATCGTTGGGCAAAGTCATTTTTAGAGGTCGGATAAGTGATTGACAGTGGTTGGCAATGTCATTACTATTGTTGGGCAAAGTCATTTCTAGAGATCGGATGAGTGATTAACAGTGGTTGTCAAAGTCATTACAATTGTTGGGCAAAGTCATTTTTAGAGGTCGGATAAGTGATTAACAGTGGTTGGCAAAGTCATTACAATTGTTGGGCAAAGTTATTTTTAGAGGTCGGATTATTGATTTACAGTGGTTGGCAAAGTCATTACAATTGTTGGGCAAAGTCATTTTTAGAGGTCGGATAAGTGATTGACAGTGGTTGGCAAAGTCATTACAATCGTTGGGCAAAGTCATTTTTAGAGGTCGGATAAGTGATTGACAGTGGTTGAGAAAGTCATTACAATCGTTGGGCAAAGTCATTTTTAGAGTTCGGATAAGTGATTAACAGTGGTTAGCAAAGTCATTACAATTGTTGGGCCAATACATTTTTTGATGTCGGATTAGTGATTAACAGTGGTTGGCAAAGCCATTACAATTGTTGGGCAAAGTCATTTTTAGAGGTCGGATAAGTGATTGACAGTGGTTGGCAAAGTCATTATAATTGTTGGCCAAAGTCATTTTTAGAGTTCGGATAAGTGATTAACAGTGGTTGGCAAAGTCATTACAATCGTTGGGCAAAGTCATTTTTAGAGGTCGGATAAGTGATTGACAGTGGTTGGCAGAGTCATTACAATTGTTGAGCAAAGTCATTTTTAGAGGTCGGATAAGTGATTAACAGTGGTTTGCAAATGCATTACAATTGTTGGGCAAAGTCATTTTTAGAGTTCGTATGAGTGATTAACAGTGGTTGGCAAAGTCATTACAATTGTTGGGCAAAGTTATTTTTAGAGGTCGGATTAGTGATTAACATTGGTTGACAAAGTCATTTCAATTGTTGGGCAAAGTCATTTTTAGAGTTCGGATAAGTGATTAACCGTGGTTGGCAAAGTCATTACAATCGTTGGGCAAAATCATTTTTAGAGGTCGGCTAAGTGATTGACAGTGGTTGGCAAAGTCATTACAATTGTTGAGCAAAGTCATTTTTAGAGGTCGGATAAGTGATCGACAGTGGTTGGCAAAGTCATTACAATTGTTGAGCAAAGTCATTTCTAGAGGTCGGATAAGTGATTGACAGTGGTTGGCAAAGTCATTACAATCGTTGGGCAAAGTCATTTTTAGAGGTCGAATAAGTGATTAACAGTGGTTGGCAAAGTCATTACAATTGTTGGGCAAAGTCATTTTTAGAGTTCGTATAAGTGATTAACAGTGGTTGGCAAAGTCATTACAATTGTTGGGCAAAGTCATTACAATTGTTGGGCAAAGTTATTTTTAGAGGTCGGATTAGTGATTAACATTGGTTGGCAAAGTCATTACAATTGTTGGGCAAAGTCATTTTTAGAGTTCGGATAAGTGATAAACAGTGGTTGGCAAAGTCATTACAATCGTTTGGCAAAGTCATTTTTAGAGGTCGGATAAGTGATTGACAGTGGTTGGCAAAGTCATTACAATCGTTGGGCAAAGTCATTTCAATTGTTGGGCAAAGTTATTTTTAGAGGTCGGATTAGTGATTAACATTGGTTGGCAAAGTCATTACAATTGTTGGGAAAAGTCATTTTTAGAGTTCGGATAAGTGATAAACAGTGGTTGGCAAAGTCATTACAATCGTTGGGCAAAGTCATTTTTAGAGGTCGTATAAGTGATTAACAGTGGTTGGCAAAGTCATTACAATTGTTGGGCAAAGTCATTTTTAGAGGTCGGATAAGTGATTAACAGTGGTTGGCAAAGTCATAACAATTGTTGGGCAAAGTCATTTTTAGAGTTCGGATAAGTGATTAACAGTGGTTGGCAAAGTCATTACAATCGTTGGGCAAAGTCATTTTTAGAGGTCGGATAAGTGATTGACAGTGGTTGGCAATGTCATTACTATTGTTGGGCAAAGTCATTTCTAGAGATCGGATGAGTGATTAACAGTGGTTGTCAAAGTCATTACAATTGTTGGGCAAAGTCATTACAATTGTTGGGCAAAGTTATTTTTAGAGGTCGGATTAGTGATTAACATTGGTTGGCAAAGTCATTACAATTGTTGGGCAAAGTCATTTTTAGAGTTCGGATAAGTGATAAACAGTGGTTGGCAAAGTCATTACAATCGTTTGGCAAAGTCATTTTTAGAGGTCGGATAAGTGATTGACAGTGGTTGGCAAAGTCATTACAATCGTTGGGCAAAGTCATTTCAATTGTTGGGCAAAGTTATTTTTAGAGGTCGGATTAGTGATTAACATTGGTTGGCAAAGTCATTACAATTGTTGGGAAAAGTCATTTTTAGAGTTCGGATAAGTGATAAACAGTGGTTGGCAAAGTCATTACAATCGTTGGGCAAAGTCATTTTTAGAGGTCGTATAAGTGATTAACAGTGGTTGGCAAAGTCATTACAATTGTTGGGCAAAGTCATTTTTAGAGGTCGGATAAGTGATTAACAGTGGTTGGCAAAGTCATAACAATTGTTGGGCAAAGTCATTTTTAGAGTTCGGATAAGTGATTAACAGTGGTTGGCAAAGTCATTACAATCGTTGGGCAAAGTCATTTTTAGAGGTCGGATAAGTGATTGACAGTGGTTGGCAATGTCATTACTATTGTTGGGCAAAGTCATTTCTAGAGATCGGATGAGTGATTAACAGTGGTTGTCAAAGTCATTACAATTGTTGGGCAAAGTCATTTTTAGAGGTCGGATAAGTGATTAACAGTGGTTGGCAAAGTCATTACAATTGTTGGGCAAAGTTATTTTTAGAGGTCGGATTAGTGATTTACAGTGGTTGGCAAAGTCTTTACAATTGTTGGGCAAAGTCATTTTTAGAGGTCGGATAAGTGATTGACAGTGGTTTGCAAAGTCATAACAATTGTTGGGCAAAGTCATTTTTAGAGTTCGTATAAGTGATTAACAGTGGTTGGCAAAGTCATTACAATTGTTGGGCAAAGTCATTTTTAGAGGTCGGATAAGTGATTAACAGTGGTTGGCAAAGTCATTACAATTGTTGGGCAAAGTCATTTTTAGAGTTCGGATAAGTGATTAACAGTGGTTGGCAAAGTCATTACAATTGTTGGGCAAAGTCATTTTTAGATGTCGGATAAGTGATTTACAGTGGTTGGCAAAGTCATTACAATTTTTGGGCAAAGTCATTTTTAGAGGTCGGATAAGTGATTGACAGTGGTTGGCAAAGTCATTATAATTGTTGGCCAAAGTCATTTTTAGAGTTCGGATAAGTGATTAACAGTGGTTGGCAAAGTCATTACAATCGTTGGGCAAAGTCATTTTTAGAGGTCGGATAAGTGATTGACAGTGGTTGGCAGAGTCATTACAATTGTTGAGCAAAGTCATTTTTAGAGGTCGGATAACTGATTAACAGTGGTTGGCCAATGCATTACAATTGTTGGGCAAAGTCATTTTTAGAGTTCGTATGAGTGATTAACAGTGGTTGGCAAAGTCATTACAATTGTTGGGCAAAGTTATTTTTAGAGGTCGGATTAGTGATTAACATTGGTTGGCAAAGTCATTTCAATTGTTGGGCAAAGTCATTTTTAGAGTTCGGATAAGTGATTAACCGTGGTTGGCAAAGTCATTACAATCGTTGGGCAAAGTCATTTTTAGAGGTCGGCTAAGTGATTGACAGTGGTTGGCAAAGTCATTACAATCGTTGGGCAAAGTCATTTTTTGAGGTCGGATAAGTGATTGACAGTGGTTGGCAAAGTCATTACAATTGTTGAGCAAAGTCATTTTTATAGGTCGGATAAGTGATTGACAGTGGTTGGCAAAGTCATTACAATTGTTGGGCAAAGTCATTTTTAGAGTTCGTATAAGTGATTAACAGTGGTTGGCAAAGTCATTACAATTGTTGGGCAAAGTCATTTTTAGAGGTCGGATAAGTGATTGACAGTGAATGGCAAAGTCATTATAATTGTTGGCCAAAGTCATTTTTAGAGTTCGGATAAGTGATTAACAGTGGTTGGCAAAGTCATTACAATCGTTGGGCAAAGTCATTTTTAGAGGTCGGATAAGTGATTGACAGTGGTTGGCAGAGTCATTACAATTGTTGAGCAAAGTCATTTTTAGAGGTCGGATAAGTGATTAACAGTGGTTGGCAAATGCATTACAATTGTTGGGCAAAGTCATTTTTAGAGTTCGTATGAGTGATTAACAGTGGTTGGCAAAGTCATTACAATTGTTGGGCAAAGTTATTTTTAGAGGTCGGATTAGTGATTAACATTGGTTGGCAAAGTCATTTCAATTGTTGGGCAAAGTCATTTTTAGAGTTCGGATAAGTGATTAACCGTGGTTGGCAAAGTCATTACAATCGTTGGGCAAAGTCATTATTTGAGGTCGGATAAGTGATTGACAGTGGTTGGCAAAGTCATTACAATTGTTGAGCAAAGTCATTTTTATAGGTCGGATAAGTGATTGACAGTGGTTGGCAAAGTCATTACAATTGTTGGGCAAAGTCATTTTTAGAGTTCGTATAAGTGATTAACAGTGGTTGGCAAAGTCATTACAATTGTTGAGCAAAGTCATTTTTATAGGTCGGATAAGTGATTGACAGTGGTTGGCAAAGTCATTACAATTGTTGGGCAAAGTCATTTTTAGAGTTCGTATAAGTGATTAACAGTGGTTGGCAAAGTCATTACAATTGTTGGGCAAAGTCATTTTTAGAGGTCGGATAAGTGATTGACAGTGAATGGCAAAGTCATTATAATTGTTGGCCAAAGTCATTTTTAGAGTTCGGATAAGTGATTAACAGTGGTTGGCAAAGTCATTACAATCGTTGGGCAAAGTCATTTTTAGAGGTCGGATAAGTGATTGACAGTGGTTGGCAGAGTCATTACAATTGTTGAGCAAAGTCATTTTTAGAGGTCGGATAAGTGATTAACAGTGGTTGGCAAATGCATTACAATTGTTGGGCAAAGTCATTTTTAGAGTTCGTATGAGTGATTAACAGTGGTTGGCAAAGTCATTACAATTGTTGGGCAAAGTTATTTTTAGAGGTCGGATTAGTGATTAACATTGGTTGGCAAAGTCATTTCAATTGTTGGGCAAAGTCATTTTTAGAGTTCGGATAAGTGATTAACCGTGGTTGGCAAAGTCATTACAATCGTTGGGCAAAGTCATTATTTGAGGTCGGATAAGTGATTGACAGTGGTTGGCAAAGTCATTACAATTGTTGAGCAAAGTCATTTTTATAGGTCGGATAAGTGATTGACAGTGGTTGGCAAAGTCATTACAATTGTTGGGCAAAGTCATTTTTAGAGTTCGTATAAGTGATTAACAGTGGTTGGCAAAGTCATTACCATTGTTGGGCAAAGTTTTTTTTAGAGGTCGGATAAGTGATTAACATTGGTTGGCAAAGTCATTACAATTGTTGGGCAAAGTCATTTTTAGAGTTCGGATAAGTGATTAACAGTGGTTGGCAAAGTCATTAAAATTGTTGGGCAAAGTTATTTTTAGAGGTCGGATTAGTGATTAACAGTGGTTGGCACAGTCATTACAATTGTTGGGCAAAGTCATTTTTAGAGGTCGGATAAGTGATTGACAGTGGTTGGCAAAGTCATTACAATCGTTGGGCAAAGTCATTTTTAGAGGTCGGATAAGTGATTGACAGTGGTTGAGAAAGTCATTACAATCGTTGGGCAAAGTCATTTTTAGAGTTCGGATAAGTGATTAACAGTGGTAAGCAAAGTCATTACAATTGTTGGGCAAATACATTTTTTGATGTCGGATTAGTGATTAACAGTGGTTGGCAAAGCCATTACAATTGTTGGGCAAAGTCATTTTTAGAGGTCGGATAAGTGATTGACAGTGGTTGGCAAAGTCATTACAATTGTTGGGCAAAGTCATTTTTAGAGTTCGGATAAGTGATAAACAGTGGTTGGCAGAGTCATTACAATCGTTTGGCAAAGTCATTTTTAGAGGTCAGATAAGTGATTGACAGTGGTTGGCAAAGTCATTACAATCGTTGGGCAAAGTCATTTCAATTGTTGGGCAAAGTTATTTTTAGAGGTCGGATTAGTGATTAACATTGTTTGGCAAAGTCATTACAATTGTTGGGCAAAGTCATTTTTAGAGTTCGGATAAGTGATAAACAGTGGTTGGCAAAGTCATTTCAATCGTTGGGCAAAGTCATTTTTAGAGGTCGTATAAGTGATTAACAGTGGTTGGCAAAGTCATTACAATTGTTGGGCAAAGTCATTTTTAGAGGTCGGATAAGTGATTGACAGTGTTTGGCAAAGTCATTACATTTGTTGGGCAAAGTCATTTTTAGAGGTCGGATAAGTGATTAACAGTGGTTGGCAAAGTCATTACAATCGTCGGGCAAAGTCATTTTTAGAGGTCGGATAAGTGATTGACAGTGGTTGGCAATGTCATTACTATTGTTGGGCAAAGTCATTTCTAGAGATCGGATGAGTGATTTACAGTGGTTGTCAAAGTCATTACAATTGTTGGGCAAAGTCATTTTTAGAGGTCGGATAAGTGATTAACAGTGGTTGGCAAAGTCATTACAATTGTTGGGCAAAGTTATTTTTAGAGGTCGGATTAGTGATTTACAGTGGTTGGCAAAGTCATTACAATTGTTGGGCAAAGTCATTTTTAGAGGTCGGATAAGTGATTGACAGTGGTTTGCAAAGTCATAACAATTGTTGGGCAAAGTCATTTTTAGAGTTCGTATAAGTGATTAACAGTGGTTGGCAAAGTCATTACAATTGTTGGGCAAAGTCATTTTTAGAGGTCGGATAAGTGATTAACAGTGGTTGGCAAAGTCATTACAATTGTTGGGCAAAGTCATTTTTAGAGTTCGGATAAGTGATTAACAGTGGTTGGCAAAGTCATTACAATTGTTGGGCAAAGTCATTTTTAGATGTCGGATAATTGATTTACAGTGGTTGGCAAAGTCATTACAATTTTTGGGCAAAGTCATTTTTAGAGGTCGGATAAGTGATTGACAGTGGTTGGCAAAGTCATTATAATTGTTGGGCAAAGTCATTTTTAGAGGCCGGATAAGTGATTAACAGTGGTTGGCAAAGTCATTACAATCGTTGGGCAAAGTCATTTTTAGAGGTCGGATAAGTGATTGACAGTGGTTGGCAGAGTCATTACAATTGTTGAGCAAAGTCATTTTTAGAGGTCGGATAAGTGATTAACAGTGGTTGGCAAATGCATTACAATTGTTGGGCAAAGTCATTTTTAGAGTTCGTATGAGTGATTAACAGTGGTTGGCAAAGTCATTACAATTGTTGGGCAAAGTTATTTTTAGAGGTCGGATTAGTGATTAACATTGGTTGGCAAAGTCATTTCAATTGTTGGGCAAAGTCATTTTTAGAGTTCGGATAAGTGATTAACCGTGGTTGGCAAAGTCATTACAATTGTTGGGCAAAGTCATTTTTAGAGTTCGTATAAGTGATTAACAGTGGTTGGCAAAGTCATTACAATTGTTGGGCAAAGTTTTTTTTAGAGGTCGGATTAGTGATTAACATTGGTTGGCAAAGTCATTACAATTGTTGGGCAAAGTCATTTTTAGAGTTCGGATAAGTGATTAACAGTGGTTGGCAAAGCCATTACAATTGTTGGGCAAAGTCATTTTTAGAGGTCGGATAAGTGATTGACAGTGGTTGGCAAAGTCATTACAATTGTTGGGCAAAGTCATTTTTAGAGTTCGGATAAGTGATTAACAGTGGTTGGCAAAGTCATTACAATCGTTGGGCTCAGTCATTTTTAGAGGTCGGATAAGTGATTGGCAGTGGTTGGCAAAGTCATTATAATCGTTGGGCAAAGTCATTTTTAGATGTCGGATTAGTGATTTACAGTGGTTGGCAAAGTCATTACAATTGTTGGGCAAATACATTTTTTGATGTCGGATTAGTGATTAACAGTGGTTGGCAAAGTCATTACAATTGTTGGGCAAAGTCATTTTTAGAGTTCGGATAAGTGATTAACAGTGGTTGGCAAAGTCATTACAATCGTTGGGCAAAGTCATTTTTAGAGGTCGGATAAGTGATTGGCAGTGGTTGGCAAAGTCATTATAATCGTTGGGCAAAGTCATTTTTAGAGTTCGGATAAGTGATTAACAGTGGTTGGCATAGTCATTACAATTGTTGAGCAAAGTCATTTCTAGAGGTCGGATAAGTGATTGACAGTGGTTGGCAAAGTCATTACAATTGTTGGGCAAAGTCATTTTTAGAGTTCGTATAAGTGATTAACAGTGGTTGGCAAAGTCATTACAATTGTTGGGCAAAGTCATTTTTAGAGTTCGGATAAGTGATAAACAGTGGTTGAAAAAGTCATTACAATCGTTGGGCAAAGTCATTTTTAGAGTTCGGATAAGTGATTGGCAGTGGTTGGCAAAGTCATTATAATCGTTGGGCAAAGTCATTTTTAGAGTTCGGATAAGTGATTAACAGTGGTTGGCAAAGTCATTACAATTGTTGAGCAAAGTCATTTCTAGAGGTCGGATAAGTGATTGACAGTGGTTGGCAAAGTCATTACAATTGTTGGGCAAAGTCATTTTTAGAGTTCGTATAAGTGATTAACAGTGGTTGGCAAAGTCATTACAATTGTTGGGCAAAGTCATTACAATTGTTGGGCAAAGTTATTTTAAGAGGTCGGATTAGTGATTAACATTGGTTGGCAAAGTCATTACAATTGTTGGGCAAAGTCATTTTTAGAGTTCGTATAAGTGATTAACAGTGGTTGGCAAAGTCATTACAATTGTTGGGCAAAGTCATTACAATTGTTGGGCAAAGTTATTTTAAGAGGTCGGATTAGTGATTAACATTGGTTGGCAAAGTCATTACAATTGTTGGGCAAAGTCATTTTTAGAGTTCGGATAAGTGATAAACAGTGGTTGAAAAAGTCATTACAATCGTTGGGCAAAGTCATTTTTAGAGGTCGGATAAGTGATTGACAGTGGTTGGCAAAGTCATTACAATCGTTGGGCAAAGTCATTACAATTGTTGGGCAAAGTTATTTTTAGAGGTCGGATTAGTGATAAACATTGGTTGGCAAAGTCATTACAATTGTTGGGCAAAGTCATTTTTAGAGTTCGGATAAGTGATAAACAGTGGTTGGCAAAGTCATTACAATCGTTGGGCAAAGTCATTTTTAGAGGTCGTATAAGTGATTAACAGTGGTTGGCAAAGTCATTACAATTGTTGGGCAAAGTTATTTTTAGAGGTCGGATTAGTGATAAACAGTGGTTGGCACAGTCATTACAATTGTTGAGCAAAGTCATTTCTAGAGGTCGGATAAGTGATTGACAGTGGTTGGCAAAGTCATTACAATCGTTGGGCAAAGTCATTTTTAGAGGTCGGATAAGTGATTGACAGTGGTTGAGAAAGTCATTACAATCGTTGGGCAAAGTCATTTTTAGAGTTCGGATAAGTGATTAACAGTGGTTAGCAAAGTCATTACAATTGTTGGGCAAATACATTTTTTGATGTCGGATTAGTGATTAACAGTGGTTGGCAAAGCCATTACAATTGTTGGGCAAAGTCATTTTTAGAGGTCGGATAAGTGATTGACAGTGGTTGGCAAAGTCATTACAATCGTTGGGCAAAGTCATTTTTAGAGGTCGGATAAGTGATTGACAGTGGTTGAGAAAGTCATTACAATCGTTGGGCAAAGTCATTTTTAGAGTTCGGATAAGTGATTAACAGTGGTCAGCAAAGTCATTACAATTGTTGGGCAAATACATTTTTTGATGTCGGATTAGTGATTAACAGTGGTTGGCAAAGCCATTACAATTGTTGGGCAAAGTCATTTTTAGAGGTCGGATAAGTGATTGACAGTGGTTGGCAAAGTCATTACAATTGTTGGGCAAAGTCATTTTTAGAGTTCGGATAAGTGATTAACAGTGGTTGGCAAAGTCATTACAATTGTTGAGCAAAGTCATTTCTAGAGGTCGGATAAGTGATTGACAGTGGTTGGCAAAGTCATTACAATTGTTGGGCAAAGTCATTTTTAGAGTTCGTATAAGTGATTAACAGTGGTTGGCAAAGTCATTACAATTGTTGGGCAAAGTCATTAGAATTGTTGGGCAAAGTTATTTTTAGAGGTCGGATTAGTGATTAACATTGGTTGGCAAAGTCATTACAATTGTTGGGCAAAGTCATTTTTAGAGTTCGGATAAGTGATAAACAGTGGTTGAAAAAGTCAGTACAATCGTTGGGCAAAGTCATTTTTAGAGGTCGGATAAGTGATTGACAGTGGTTGGCAAAGTCATTACAATCGTTGGGCAAAGTCATTACAATTGTTGGGCAAAGTTATTTTTAGAGGTCGGATTAGTGATAAACATTGGTTGGCAAAGTCATTACAATTGTTGGGCAAAGTCATTTTTAGAGTTCGGATAAGTGATAAACAGTGGTTGGCAAAGTCATTACAATCGTTGGGCAAAGTCATTTTTAGAGGTCGTATAAGTGATTAACAGTGGTTGGCAAAGTCATTACAATTGTTGGGCAAAGTCATTTTTAGAGGTCGGATAAGTGATTGACAGTGGTTGGCAAAGTCATTACAATTGTTGGGCAAAGTCATTTTTAGAGGTCGGAAAAGTGATTGGCAGTGGTTGGCAAAGTCATTTTAATCGTTGGGCAAAGTCATTTTTAGAGGTCGGATAAGTGATTGACAGTGGTTGGCAAAGTCATTACAATTGTTGAGCAAAGTCATTTCTAGAGGTCGGATAAGTGATTGACAGTGGTTGGCAAAGTCATTACAATTGTTGGGCAAAGTCATTAGAATTGTTGGGCAAAGTTATTTTTAGAGGTCGGATTAGTGATTAACATTGGTTGGCAAAGTCATTACAATTGTTGGGCAAAGTCATTTTTAGAGTTCGGATAAGTGATAAACAGTGGTTGAAAAAGTCATTACAATCGTTGGGCAA
The DNA here is from genome assembly GCA_025491095.1 of Brachionus asplanchnoidis. NCBI lineage: Eukaryota > Metazoa > Rotifera > Eurotatoria > Ploima > Brachionidae > Brachionus > Brachionus asplanchnoidis. The sequence goes on from JAILYF010000231.1 coordinate 53,185, forward strand.
AGTCATTTTTAGAGGTCGGATAAGTGATTGACAGTGGTTGGCAAAGTCATTACAATCGTTGGGCAAAGTCATTACAATTGTTGGGCAAAGTTATTTTTAGAGGTCGGATAAGTGATTGACAGTGGTTGGCAAAGTCATTACAATTGTTGGGCAAAGTCATTTTTAGAGTTCGTATAAGTGATTAACAGTGGTTGGCAAAGTCATTACAATTGTTGGGCAAAGTCATTACAATTGTTGGGCAAAGTTATTTTTAGAGGTCGGATTAGTGATTAACATTGGTTGGCAAAGTCATTACAATTGTTGGGCAAAGTCATTTTTAGAGTTCGGATAAGTGATAAACAGTGGTTGAAAAAGTCATTACAATCGTTGGGCAAAGTCATTTTTAGAGGTCGGATAAGTGATTGACAGTGGTTGGCAAAGTCATTACAATCGTTGGGCAAAGTCATTACAATTGTTGGGCAAAGTTATTTTTAGAGGTCGGATTAGTGATAAACATTGGTTGGCAAAGTCATTACAATTGTTGGGCAAAGTCATTTTTAGAGTTCGGATAAGTGATAAACAGTGGTTGGCAAAGTCATTACAATCGTTGGGCAAAGTCATTTTTAGAGGTCGTATAAGTGATTAACAGTGGTTGGCAAAGTCATTACAATTGTTGGGCAAAGTCATTTTTAGAGTTCGGATAAGTGATTTACAGTGGTTGGCAAAGTCATTACAATTTTTGGGCAAAGTCATTTTTAGAGGTCGGATAAGTGATTGACAGTGGTTGGCAAAGTCATTATAATTGTTGGGCAAAGTCATTTTTAGAGGTCGGATAAGTGATTAACAGTGGTTGGCAAAGTCATTACAATCGTTGGGCAAAGTCATTTTTAGAGGTCGGATAAGTGATTGACAGTGGTTGGCAGAGTCATTACAATTGTTGAGCAAAGTCATTTTTAGAGGTCGGATAAGTGATTAACAGTGGTTGGCAAATGCATTACAATTGTTGGGCAAAGTCATTTTTAGAGTTCGTATGAGTGATTAACAGTGGTTGGCAAAGTCATTACAATTGTTGGGCAAAGTTATTTTTAGAGGTCGGATTAGTGATTAACATTGGTTGGCAAAGTCATTTCAATTGTTGGGCAAAGTCATTTTTAGAGTTCGGATAAGTGATTAACCGTGGTTGGCAAAGTCATTACAATCGTTGGGCAAAGTCATTTTTAGAGGTCGGCTAAGTGATTGACAGTGGTTGGCAAAGTCATTACAATCGTTGGGCAAAGTCATTTTTTGAGGTCGGATAAGTGATTGACAGTGGTTGGCAAAGTCATTACAATTGTTGAGCAAAGTCATTTTTATAGGTCGGATAAGTGATTGACAGTGGTTGGCAAAGTCATTACAATTGTTGGGCAAAGTCATTTTTAGAGTTCGTATAAGTGATTAACAGTGGTTGGCAAAGTCATTACAATTGTTGGGCAAAGTTTTTTTTTTGAGGTCGGATTAGTGATTAACATTGGTTGGCAAAGTCATTACAATTGTTGGGCAAAGTCATTTTTAGAGTTCGGATAAGTGATTAACAGTGGTTAGCAAAGTCATTACAATTGTTGGGCAAATACATTTTTTGATGTCGGATTAGTGATTAACAGTGGTTGGCAAAGTCATTACAATTGTTGGGCAAAGTCATTTTTAGAGTTCGGATAAGTGATTAACAGTGGTTGGCAAAGTCATTACAATCGTTGGGCAAAGTCATTTTTAGAGGTCGGATAAGTGATTGGCAGTGGTTGGCAAAGTCATTATAATCGTTGGGCAAAGTCATTTTTAGAGGTCGGATAAGTGATTGACAGTGGTTGGCAAAGTCATTACAATTGTTGAGCAAAGTCATTTCTAGAGGTCGGATAAGTGATTGACAGTGGTTGGCAAAGTCATTACAATTGTTGGGCAAAGTCATTTTTAGAGTTCGTATAAGTGATTTACAGTGGTTGGCAAAGTCATTACAATTGTTGGGCAAAGTCATTACAATTGTTGGGCAAAGTTATTTTAAGAGGTCGGATTAGTGATTAACAGTGGTTGGCAAAGTCATTACAATTGTTGGGCAAAGTTTTTTTTAGAGGTCGGATTAGTGATTAACATTGGTTGGCAAAGTCATTACAATTGTTGGGCAAAGTCATTTTTAGAGTTCGGATAAGTGATTAACAGTGGTTGGCAAAGCCATTACAATTGTTGGGCAAAGTCATTTTTAGAGGTCGGATAAGTGATTGACAGTGGTTGGCAAAGTCATTACAATTGTTGGGCAGAGTCATTTTTAGAGTTCGGATAAGTGATTAACAGTGGTTGGCAAAGTCATTACAATTGTTGGGCAAAGTTTTTTTTAGAGGTCGGATTAGTGATTAACATTGGTTGGCAAAGTCATTACAATTGTTGGGCAAAGTCATTTTTAGAGTTCGGATAAGTGATTTACAGTGGTTGGCAAAGCCATTACAATTGTTGGGCAAAGTCATTTTTAGAGGTCGGATAAGTGATTGACAGTGGTTGGCAAAGTCATTACAATTGTTGGGCAGAGTCATTTTTAGAGTTCGGATAAGTGATTAACAGTGGTTGGCAAAGTCATTACAATCGTTGGGCAAAGTCATTTTTAGAGGTCGGATAAGTGATTGGCAGTGGTTGGCAAAGTCATTATAATCGTTGGGCAAAGTCATTTTTAGAGGTCGGATAAGTGATTGACAGTGGTTGGCAAAGTCATTACAATTGTTGAGCAAAGTCATTTCTAGAGGTCGGATAAGTGATTGACAGTGGTTGGCAAAGTCATTACAATTGTTGGGCAAAGTCATTTTTAGAGTTCGTATAAGTGATTAACAGTGGTTGGCAAAGTCATTACAATTGTTGGGCAAAGTCATTACAATTGTTGGGCAAAGTTATTTTAAGAGGTCGGATTAGTGATTAACATTGGTTGGCAAAGTCATTACAATTGTTGGGCAAAGTCATTTTTAGAGTTCGGATAAGTGATAAACAGTGGTTGAAAAAGTCATTACAATCGTTGGGCAAAGTCATTTTTAGAGGTCGGATAAGTGATTGACAGTGGTTGGCAAAGTCATTACAATCGTTGGGCAAAGTCATTACAATTGTTGGGCAAAGTTATTTTTAGAGGTCGGATTAGTGATAAACATTGGTTGGCAAAGTCATTACAATTGTTGGGCAAAGTCATTTTTAGAGTTCGGATAAGTGATAAACAGTGGTTGGCAAAGTCATTACAATCGTTGGGCAAAGTCATTTTTAGAGGTCGTATAAGTGATTAACAGTGGTTGGCAAAGTCATTACAATTGTTGGGCAAAGTTATTTTTAGAGGTCGGATTAGTGATAAACAGTGGTTGGCACAGTCATTACAATTGTTGAGCAAAGTCATTTCTAGAGGTCGGATAAGTGATTGACAGTGGTTGGCAAAGTCATTACAATCGTTGGGCAAAGTCATTTTTAGAGGTCGGATAAGTGATTGACAGTGGTTGAGAAAGTCATTACAATCGTTGGGCAAAGTCATTTTTAGAGTTCGGATAAGTGATTAACAGTGGTTAGCAAAGTCATTACAATTGTTGGGCAAATACATTTTTTGATGTCGGATTAGTGATTAACAGTGGTTGGCAAAGCCATTACAATTGTTGGGCAAAGTCATTTTTAGAGGTCGGATAAGTGATTGACAGTGGTTGGCAAAGTCATTACAATCGTTGGGCAAAGTCATTTTTAGAGGTCGGATAAGTGATTGACAGTGGTTGAGAAAGTCATTACAATCGTTGGGCAAAGTCATTTTTAGAGTTCGGATAAGTGATTAACAGTGGTAAGCAAAGTCATTACAATTGTTGGGCAAATACATTTTTTGATGTCGGATTAGTGATTAACAGTGGTTGGCAAAGCCATTACAATTGTTGGGCAAAGTCATTTTTAGAGGTCGGATAAGTGATTGACAGTGGTTGGCAAAGTCATTACAATTGTTGGGCAAAGTCATTTTTAGAGTTCGGATAAGTGATTAACAGTGGTTGGCAAAGTCATTACAATCGTTGGGCAAAGTCATTTTTAGAGGTCGGATAAGTGATTGGCAGTGGTTGGCAAAGTCATTATAATCGTTGGGCAAAGTCATTTTTAGAGGTCGGATAAGTGATTGACAGTGGTTGGCAAAGTCATTACAATTGTTGAGCAAAGTCATTTCTAGAGGTCGGATAAGTGATTGACAGTGGTTGGCAAAGTCATTACAATTGTTGGGCAAAGTCATTTTTAGAGTTCGTATAAGTGATTAACAGTGGTTGGCAAAGTCATTACAATTGTTGGGCAAAGTCATTAGAATTGTTGGGCAAAGTTATTTTTAGAGGTCGGATTAGTGATTAACATTGGTTGGCAAAGTCATTACAATTGTTGGGCAAAGTCATTTTTAGAGTTCGGATAAGTGATAAACAGTGGTTGAAAAAGTCATTACAATCGTTGGGCAAAGTCATTTTTAGAGGTCGGATAAGTGATTGACAGTGGTTGGCAAAGTCATTACAATCGTTGGGCAAAGTCATTACAATTGTTGGGCAAAGTTATTTTTAGAGGTCGGATTAGTGATAAACATTGGTTGGCAAAGTCATTACAATTGTTGGGCAAAGTCATTTTTAGAGTTCGGATAAGTGATAAACAGTGGTTGGCAAAGTCATTACAATCGTTGGGCAAAGTCATTTTTAGAGGTCGTATAAGTGATTAACAGTGGTTGGCAAAGTCATTACAATTGTTGGGCAAAGTCATTTTTAGAGGTCGGATAAGTGATTGACAGTGGTTGGCAAAGTCATTACAATTGTTGGGCAAAGTCATTTTTAGAGGTCGGAAAAGTGATTGGCAGCGGTTGGCAAAGTCATTTTAATCGTTGGGCAAAGTCATTTTTAGAGGTCGGATAAGTGATTGACAGTGGTTGGCAAAGTCATTACAATTGTTGAGCAAAGTCATTTCTAGAGGTCGGATAAGTGATTGACAGTGGTTGGCAAAGTCATTACAATTGTTGGGCAAAGTCATTTTTAGAGTTCGTATAAGTGATTAACAGTGGTTGGCAAAGTCATTACAATTGTTGGGCAAAGTCATTACAATTGTTGGGCAAAGTTATTTTTAGAGGTCGGATTAGTGATTAACATTGGTTGGCAAAGTCATTACAATTGTTGGGCAAAGTCATTTTTAGAGTTCGGATAAGTGATAAACAGTGGTTGAAAAAGTCATTACAATCGTTGGGCAAAGTCATTTTTAGATGTCGGATAAGTGATTGACAGTGGCTGGCAAAGTCATTACAATCGTTGGGCAAAGTCATAACAATTGTTGGGCAAAGTTATTTTTAGAGGTCGGATAAGTGATTGACAGTGGTTGGCAAAGTCATTACAATTGTTGGGCAAAGTCATTTTTAGAGTTCGTATAAGTGATTAACAGTGGTTGGCAAAGTCATTACAATTGTTGGGCAAAGTCATTACAATTGTTGGGCAAAGTTATTTTTAGAGGTCGGATTAGTGATTAACATTGGTTGGCAAAGTCATTACAATTGTTGGGCAAAGTCATTTTTAGAGTTCGGATAAGTGATAAACAGTGGTTGAAAAAGTCATTACAATCGTTGGGCAAAGTCATTTTTAGAGGTCGGATAAGTGATTGACAGTGGTTGGCAAAGTCATTACAATCGTTGGGAAAAGTCATTACAATTGTTGGGCAAAGTTATTTTTAGAGGTCGGATTAGTGATAAACATTGGTTGGCAAAGTCATTACAATTGTTGGGCAAAGTCATTTTTAGAGTTCGGATAAGTGATAAACAGTGGTTGGCAAAGTCATTACAATCGTTGGGAAAAGTCATTACAATTGTTGGGCAAAGTTATTTTTAGAGGTCGGATTAGTGATAAACATTGGTTGGCAAAGTCATTACAATCGTTGGGCAAAGTCATTTTTAGAGGTCGGATAAGTGATTGACAGTGGTTGAGAAAGTCATTACAATCGTTGGGCAAAGTCATTTTTAGAGTTCGGATAAGTGATTAACAGTGGTTGGCAAAGTCATTACAATTGTTGGGCAAAGTCATTTTTAGATGTCGGATTAGTGATTAACAGTGGTTGGCAAAGTCATTACAATTGTTGGGCAAAGTCATTTTTAGAGGTCGGATAAGTGATTGACAGTGGTTGGCAAAGTCATTACAATTGTTGGGCAAAGTCATTTTTAGAGGTCGGAAAAGTGATTGGCAGTGGTTGGCAAAGTCATTATAATCGTTGGGCAAAGTCATTTTTAGAGGTCGGATAAGTGATTGACAGTGGTTGGCAAAGTCATTACAATTGTTGAGCAAAGTCATTTCTAGAGGTCGGATAAGTGATTGACAGTGGTTGGCAAAGTCATTACAATTGTTGGGCAAAGTCATTTTTAGAGTTCGTATAAGTGATTAACAGTGGTTGGCAAAGTCATTACAATTGTTGGGCAAAGTCATTAGAATTGTTGGGCAAAGTTATTTTTAGAGGTCGGATTAGTGATTAACATTGGTTGGCAAAGTCATTACAATTGTTGGGCAAAGTCATTTTTAGAGTTCGGATAAGTGATAAACAGTGGTTGAAAAAGTCATTACAATCGTTGGGCAAAGTCATTTTTAGAGGTCGGATAAGTGATTGACAGTGGTTGGCAAAGTCATTACAATCGTTGGGCAAAGTCATTACAATTGTTGGGCAAAGTTATTTTTAGAGGTCGGATTAGTGATAAACATTGGTTGGCAAAGTCATTACAATTGTTGGGCAAAGTCATTTTTAGAGTTCGGATAAGTGATAAACAGTGGTTGGCAAAGTCATTACAATCGTTGGGCAAAGTCATTTTTAGAGGTCGTATAAGTGATTTACAGTGGTTGGCAAAGTCATTACAATTGTTGGGCAAAGTCATTTTTAGAGTTCGGATAAGTGATTAACAGTGGTTGGCAAAGTCATTACAATCGTTGGGCAAAGTCATTTTTAGAGGTCTGATAAGTGATTGACAGTGGTTGAGAAAGTCATTACAATCGTTGGGCAAAGTCATTTTTAGAGTTCGGATAAGTGATTAACAGTGGTTGGCAAAGTCATTACAATTGTTGGGCAAAGTCATTTTTAGAGTTCGGATTAGTGATTAACAGTGGTTGGCAAAGTCATTACAATTGTTGGGCAAAGTCATTTTTAGAGGTCGGATAAGTGATTGACAGTGGTTGGCAAAGTCATTACAATTGTTGGGCAAAGTCATTTTTAGAGGTCGGAAAAGTGATTGGCAGTGGTTGGCAAAGTCATTTTTAGAGGTCGGATAAGTGATTGACAGTGGTTGGCAAAGTCATTACAATTGTTGAGCAAAGTCATTTCTAGAGGTCGGATAAGTGATTGACAGTGGTTGGCAAAGTCATTACAATTGTTGGGCAAAGTCATTTTTAGAGTTCGTATAAGTGATTAACAGTGGTTGGCAAAGTCATTACAATTGTTGGGCAAAGTCATTACAATTGTTGGGCAAAGTTATTTTTAGAGGTCGGATTAGTGATTAACATTGGTTGGCAAAGTCATTACAATTGTTGGGCAAAGTCATTTTTAGAGTTCGGATAAGTGATTGGCAGTGGTTGGCAAAGTCATTTTTAGAGGTCGGATAAGTGATTGACAGTGGTTGGCAAAGTCATTACAATTGTTGAGCAAAGTCATTTCTAGAGGTCGGATAAGTGATTGACAGTGGTTGGCAAAGTCATTACAATTGTTGGGCAAAGTCATTTTAGAGTTCGTATAAGTGATTAACAGTGGTTGGCAAAGTCATTACAATTGTTGGGCAAAGTCATTACAATTGTTGGGCAAAGTTATTTTTAGAGGTCGGATTAGTGATTAACATTGGTTGGCAAAGTCATTACAATTGTTGGGCAAAGTCATTTTTAGAGTTCGGATAAGTGATAAACAGTGGTTGAAAAAGTCATTACAATCGTTGGGCAAAGTCATTTTTAGAGGTCGGATAAGTGATTGACAGTGGTTGGCAAAGTCATTACAATCGTTGGGCAAAGTCAATACAATTGTTGGGCAAAGTTATTTTTAGAGGTCGGATTAGTGATAAACATTGGTTGGCAAAGTCATTACAATTGTTGGGCAAAGTCATTTTTAGAGTTCGGATAAGTGATAAACAGTGGTTGGCAAAGTCATTACAATCGTTGGGCAAAGTCATTTTTAGAGGTCGTATAAGTGATTAACAGTGGTTGGCAAAGTCAATACAATTGTTGGGCAAAGTCATTTTTAGAGTTCGGATAAGTGATTAACAGTGGTTGGCAAAGTCATTACAATCGTTGGGCAAAGTCATTTTTAGAGGTCGGATAAGTGATTGACAGTGGTTGAGAAAGTCATTACAATCGTTGGGCAAAGTCATTTTAGAGTTCGGATAAGTGATTAACAGTGGTTGGCAAAGTCATTACAATTGTTGGGCAAAGTCATTTTTAGATGTCGGATTAGTGATTAACAGTGGTTGGCAAAGTCATTACAATTGTTGGGCAAAGTCATTTTTAGAGGTCGGATAAGTGATTGACAGTGGTTGGCAAAGTCATTACAATTGTTGGGCAAAGTCATTTTTAGAGTTCGGATAAGTGATTAACAGTGGTTGGCAAAGTCATTACAATCGTTGGGCAAAGTCATTTTTAGAGGTCGGATAAGTGATTGGCAGTGGTTGAAAAAGTCATTACAATCGTTGGGCAAAGTCATTTTTAGAGGTCGGATAAGTGATTGACAGTGGTTGGCAAAGTCATTACAATCGTTGGGCAAAGTCAATACAATTGTTGGGCAAAGTTATTTTTAGAGGTCGGATTAGTGATAAACATTGGTTGGCAAAGTCATTACAATTGTTGGGCAAAGTCATTTTTAGAGTTCGGATAAGTGATAAACAGTGGTTGGCAAAGTCATTACAATCGTTGGGCAAAGTCATTTTTAGAGGTCGTATAAGTGATTAACAGTGGTTGGCAAAGTCAATACAATTGTTGGGCAAAGTCATTTTTAGAGTTCGGATAAGTGATTAACAGTGGTTGGCAAAGTCATTACAATCGTTGGGCAAAGTCATTTTTAGAGGTCGGATAAGTGATTGACAGTGGTTGAGAAAGTCATTACAATCGTTGGGCAAAGTCATTTTTAGAGTTCGGATAAGTGATTAACAGTGGTTGGCAAAGTCATTACAATTGTTGGGCAAAGTCATTTTTAGATGTCGGATTAGTGATTAACAGTGGTTGGAAAAGTCATTACAATTGTTGGGCAAAGTCATTTTTAGAGGTCGGATAAGTGATTGACAGTGGTTGGCAAAGTCATTACAATTGTTGGGCAAAGTCATTTTTAGAGTTCGGATAAGTGATTAACAGTGGTTGGCAAAGTCATTACAATCGTTGGGCAAAGTCATTTTTAGAGGTCGGATAAGTGATTGGCAGTGGTTGGCAAAGTCATTATAATCGTTGGGCAAAGTCATTTTTAGAGGTCGGATAAGTGATTGACAGTGGTTGAGAAAGTCATTACAATCGTTGGGCAAAGTCATTTTTAGAGTTCGGATAAGTGATTAACAGTGGTTGGCAAAGTCATTACAATTGTTGGGCAAAGTCATTTTTAGATGTCGGATTAGTGATTAACAGTGGTTGGCAAAGTCATTACAATTGTTGGGCAAAGTCATTTTTAGAGGTCGGATAAGTGATTGACAGTGGTTGGCAAAGTCATTACAATTGTTGGGCAAAGTCATTTTTAGAGGTCGGAAAAGTGATTGGCAGTGGTTGGCAAAGTCATTACAATTGTTGGGCAAAGTCATTATTAGAGTTCGTATAAGTGATTAACAGTGGTTGGCAAAGTCATTACAATTGTTGTGCAAAGTCATTACAATTGTTGGGCAAAGTTATTTTTAGAGGTCGGATTAGTGATTAACATTGGTTGGCAAAGTCATTACAATTGTTGGGCAAAGTCATTTTTAGAGTTCGGATAAGTGATAAACAGTGGTTGAAAAAGTCATTACAATCGTTGGGCAAAGTCATTTTTAGAGGTCGGATAAGTGATTGACAGTGGTTGGCAAAGTCATTACAATCGTTGGGCAAAGTCATTACAATTGTTGGGCAAAGTTATTTTTAGAGGTCGGATTAGTGATAAACATTGGTTGGCAAAGTCATTACAATTGTTGGGCAAAGTCATTTTTAGAGTTCGGATAAGTGATAAACAGTGGTTGGCAAAGTCATTACAATTGTTGGGCAAAGTCATTTTTAGAGGTCGTATAAGTGATTAACAGTGGTTGGCAAAGTCATTACAATTGTTGGGCAAAGTCATTTTTAGAGTTCGGATAAGTGATTAACAGTGGTTGGCAAAGTCATTACAATCGTTGGGCAAAGTCATTTTTAGAGGTCGGATAAGTGATTGACAGTGGTTGAGAAAGTCATTACAATCGTTGGGCAAAGTCATTTTTAGAGTTCGGATAAGTGATTAACAGTGGTTGGCAAAGTCATAACAATTGTTGGGCAAAGTCATTTTTAGATGTCGGATTAGTGATTAACAGTGGTTGGCAAAGTCATTACAATTGTTGGGCAAAGTCATTTTTAGAGGTCGGATAAGTGATTGACAGTGGTTGGCAAAGTCTTTACAATTGTTGGGCAAAGTCATTTTTAGAGTTCGGATAAGTGATTAACATTGGTTGGCAAAGTCATTACAATCGTTGGGCAAAGTCATTTTTAGAGGTCGGATAAGTGATTGGCAGTGGTTGGCAAAGTCATTATAATCGTTGGGCAAAGTCATTTTTAGAGGTCGGATAAGTGGTTGACAGTGGTTGGCAAAGTCATTACAATTGTTGAGCAAAGTCATTTCTAGAGGTCGGATAAGTGATTGACAGTGGTTGGCAAAGTCATTACAATTGTTGGGCAAAGTCATTTTTAGAGTTCGTATAAGTGATTAACAGTGGTTGGCAAAGTCATTACAATTGTTGGGCAAAGTCATTACAATTGTTGGGCAAAGTTATTTTTAGAGGTCGGATTAGTGATTAACATTGGTTGGCAAAGTCATTACAATTGTTGGGCAAAGTCATTTTTAGAGTTCGGATAAGTGATTGACAGTGGTTGCAAAGTCATTACAATCGTTGGGCAAAGTCATTTTTAGAGGTCGGATAAGTGATTGACAGTGGTTGAGAAAGTCATTACAATCGTTGGGCAAAGTCATTTTTAGAGTTCGGATAAGTGATTGACAGTGGTTGGCAAAGTCATTACAATTGTTGGGCAAAGTCATTTTTAGAGTTCGGATAAGTGATTAACAGTGGTTGGCAAAGTCATTACAATTGTTGGGCAAAGTCATTTTTAGAGGTCGGATAAGTGATTGACAGTGGTTGGCAAAGTCATTACAATCGTTGGGCAAAGTCATTTTTAGAGGTCGGATAAGTGATTGACAGTGGTTGAGAAAGTCATTACAATCGTTGGGCAAAGTCATTTTTAGAGTTCGGATAAGTGATTAACAGTGGTTGGCAAAGTCATTACAATTGTTGGGCAAAGTCATTTTTAGATGTCGGATTAGTGATTAACAGTGGTTGGCAAAGTCATTTTTATCGTTGGGCAATGTCATTTTTGGTGGTCGGATAAGTGATCGACAGTGGTTGGCAAAGTCATTACAATTGTTGAGCAAAGTCATTTCTAGAGGTCGGATAAGTGATTGACAGTGGTTGGCAAAGTCATTACAATCGTTGGGCAAAGTCATTTTTAGAGGTCGGATAAGTGATTGGCAGTGGTTGGCAAAGTCATTTTTATCGTTGGGCAAAGTCATTTTTAGAGGTCGGATAAGTGATCGACAGTGGTTGGCAAAGTCATTACAATTGTTGAGCAAAGTCATTTCTAGAGGTCGGATAAGTGATTGACAATGGTTGGCAAAGTCATTACAATCGTTGGGCAAAGTCATTTTTAGAGGTCGGATAAGTGATTGACAGTGGTTGGCAAAGTCATTACAATCGTTGGGCAAAGTCATTTCAATTGTTGGGCAAAGTTATTTTTAGACGTCGGATTAGTGATTAACATTGGTTGGAAAAGTCATTTTTATCGTTGGGCAAAGTCATTTTTAGAGGTCGGATAAGTGATCGACAGTGGTTGGCATGTTCATTACAATTGTTGAGCAAAGTCATTTCTAGAGGTCGGATAAGTGATTGACAGTGGTTGGCAAAGTCATTACAATCGTTGAGCAAAGTCATTTTTAGAGGTCGGATTAGTGATTAACATTGGTTGGCAAAGTCATTACAATTGTTGGGCAAAGTCATTTTTAGAGTTCGGATAAGTGATAAACAGTGGTTGGCAAAGTCATTACAATCGTTGGGCAAAGTCATTTTTAGAGGTCGGATAGGTGATTGACAGTGGTTGAGAGTCATTACAATCGTTGGGCAAAGTCATTTCAATTGTTGGGCAAAGTTATTTTTAGAGGTCGGATTAGTGATTAACATTGGTTGGAAAAGTCATTACAATTGTTGGGCAAAGTCATTTTTAGAGGTCGGATAAGTGATTAACAGTGGTTGGCAAAGTCATTACAATTGTTGGGCAAAGTCATTTTTAGAGTTCGGATAAGTGATTAACAGTGGTCGGCAAAGTCATTACAATCGTTGGGCAAAGTCATTTTTAGAGGTCGGATAAGTGATTGACAGTGGTTGAGAAAGTCATTACAATCGTTGGGCAAAGTCATTTTTAGAGTTCGGATAAGTGATTAACAGTGGTTGGCAAAGTCATTACAATTGTTGGGCAAAGTCATTTTTAGATGTCGGATTAGTGATTAACAGTGGTTGGCAAAGTCATTACAATTGTTGGGCAAAGTCATTTTTAGAGTTCGGATAAGTGATTAACAGTGGTTGGCAAAGTCATTACAATTGTTGGGCAAAGTCATTTTTAGAGTTCGGATAAGTGATAAACAGTGGTTGGCAAAGTCATTACAATCGTTGGGCAAAGTCATTTTTAGAGGTCGGATAAGTGATTGACAGTGGTTGGCAAAGTCATTACAATCGTTGGGCAAAGTCATTTTTAGAGGTCGGATAAGTGATTGACAGTGGTTGGCAAAGTCATTACAATCGTTGGGCAAAGTCATTTCAATTGTTGGGCAAAGTTATTTTTAGAGGTCGGATTAGTGATTAACATTGGTTGGAAAAGTCATTACAATTGTTGGGCAAAGTCATTTTTAGAGGTCGGATAAGTGATTAACAGTGGTTGAGAAAGTCATTACAATCGTTGGTCAAAGTCATTTTTAGAGTTCGGATAAGTGATTTACAGTGGTTGGCAAAGTCATTACAATTGTTGGGCAAAGTCATTTTTAGAGTTCGGATAAGTGATTTACAGTGGTTGGCAAAGTCATTACAATTGTTGGGCAAAGTCATTTTTAGAGGTCGGATAAGTGATTGACAGTGGTTGAGAAAGTCATTACAATCGTTGGGCAAAGTCATTTTTAGAGGTCGGATAAGTGATTGACAGTGGTTGAGAAAGTCATTACAATCGTTGGGCAAAGTCATTTTTAGAGTTCGGATAAGTGATTAACAGTGGTTGGCAAAGTCATTACAATTGTTGGGCAAAGTCATTTTTAGATGTCGGATTAGTGATTAACAGTGGTTGGCAAAGCCATTACAATTGTTGGGCAAAGTCATTTTTAGAGGTCGGATAAGTGATTGACAGTGGTTGGCAAAGTCATTACAATTGTTGGGCAAAGTCATTTTTAGAGTTCGGATAAGTGATTAACAGTGGTTGGCAAAGTCATTACAATCGTTGGGCAAAGTCATTTTTAGAGGTCGGATAAGTGATTGGCAGTGGTTGGCAAAGTCATTTTTATCGTTGGGCAATGTCATTTTTGGTGGTCGGATAAGTGATCGACAGTGGTTGGCAAAGTCATTACAATTGTTGAGCAAAGTCATTTCTAGAGGTCGGATAAGTGATTGACAGTGGTTGGCAAAGTCATTACAATCGTTGGGCAAAGTCATTTTTAGAGGTCGTATAAGTGATTAACAGTGGTTGGCAAAGTCATTACAATTGTTGGGCAAAGTCATTTTTAGAGTTCGTATAAGTGATTAACAGTGGTTGGCAAAGTCATTACAATTGTTGGGCAAAGTCATTACAATTGTTGGGCAAAGTTATTTTTAGAGGTCGGATTAGTGATTAACATTGGTTGGCAAAGTCATTACAATTGTTGGGCAAAGTCATTTTTAGAGTTCGGATAAGTGATTAACAGTGGTTGAGAAAGTCATTACAATCGTTGGTCAAAGTCATTTTTAGAGTTCGGATAAGTGATTGACAGTGGTTGGCAAAGTCATTACAATTGTTGGGCAAAGTCATTTTTAGAGTTCGGATAAGTGATTTACAGTGGTTGGCAAAGTCATTACAATTGTTGGGCAAAGTCATTTTTAGAGGTCGGATAAGTGATTGACAGTGGTTGGCAAAGTCATTACAATCGTTGGGCAAAGTCATTTTTAGAGGTCGGATAAGTGATTGACAGTGGTTGAGAAAGTCATTACAATCGTTGGGCAAAGTCATTTTTAGAGTTCGGATAAGTGATTAACAGTGGTTGGCAAAGTCATTACAATTGTTGGGCAAAGTCATTTTTAGAGGTCGGATAAGTGATTGACAGTGGTTGGCAAAGTCATTACAATCGTTGGGCAAAGTCATTTTTAGAGGTCGGATAAGTGATTGACAGTGGTTGAGAAAGTCATTACAATCGTTGGGCAAAGTCATTTTTAGAGTTCGGATAAGTGATTAACAGTGGTTGGCAAAGTCATTACAATTGTTGGGCAAAGTCATTTTTAGATGTCGGATTAGTGATTAACAGTGGTTGGCAAAGCCTTACAATTGTTGGGCAAAGTCATTTTTAGAGGTCGGATAAGTGATTGACAGTGGTTGGCAAAGTCATTACAATTGTTGGGCAAAGTCATTTTAGAGTTCGGATAAGTGATTAACAGTGGTTGGCAAAGTCATTACAATCGTTGGGCAAAGTCATTTTAGAGGTCGGATAAGTGATTGGCAGTGGTTGGCAAAGTCATTTTTATCGTTGGGCAATGTCATTTTGGTGGTCGGATAAGTGATCGACAGTGGTTGGCAAAGTCATTACAATTGTTGAGCAAAGTCATTTCTAGAGGTCGGATAAGTGATTGACAGTGGTTGGCAAAGTCATTACAATCGTTGGGCAAAGTCATTTTTAGAGGTCGTATAAGTGATTAACAGTGGTTGGCAAAGTCATTACAATTGTTGGGCAAAGTCATTTTTAGAGTTCGTATAAGTGATTAACAGTGGTTGGCAAAGTCATTACAATTGTTGGGCAAAGTCATTACAATTGTTGGGCAAAGTTATTTTTAGAGGTCGGATTAGTGATTAACATTGGTTGGCAAAGTCATTACAATTGTTGGGCAAAGTCATTTTTAGAGTTCGGATAAGTGATAAACAGTGGTTGGCAAAGTCATTACAATCGTTGGGCAAAGTCATTTTTAGAGGTCGGATAAGTGATTGACAGTGGTTGGCAATGTCATTACAATCGTTGGGCAAAGTCATTTCAATTGTTGGGCAAAGTTATTTTTAGACGTCGGATTAGTGATTAACATTGGTTGGAAAAGTCATTTTATCGTTGGGCAAAGTCATTTTTAGAGGTCGGATAAGTGATCGACAGTGGTTGGCAAAGTCATTACAATTGTTGAGCAAAGTCATTTCTAGAGGTCGGATAAGTGATTGACAGTGGTTGGCAAAGTCATTACAATCGTTGGGCAAAGTCATTTTTAGAGGTCGGATTAGTGATTAACATTGGTTGGCAAAGTCATTACAATTGTTGGGCAAAGTCATTTTTAGAGTTCGGATAAGTGATAACAGTGGTTGGCAAAGTCATTACAATCGTTGGGCAAAGTCATTTTTAGAGGTCGGATAAGTGATTGACAGTGGTTGGCAAAGTCATTACAATCGTTGGGCAAAGTCATTTCAATTGTTGGGCAAAGTTATTTTTAGAGGTCGGATAAGTGATTGACAGTGGTTGAGAAAGTCATTACAATCGTTGGGCAAAGTCATTTTTAGAGTTCGGATAAGTGATTAACAGTGGTTGGCAAAGTCATTACAATTGTTTGGGCAAAGTCATTTTTAGATGTCGGATTAGTGATTAACAGTGGTTGGCAAAGTCATTACAATTGTTGGGCAAAGTCATTTTTAGAGTTCGGATAAGTGATTAACAGTGGTTGGCAAAGTCATTACAATCGTTGGGCAAAGTCATTTTTAGAGGTCGGATAAGTGATTGACAGTGGTTGAGAAAGTCATTACAATCGTTGGGCAAAGTCATTTTTAGAGTTCGGATAAGTGATTAACAGTGGTTGGCAAAGTCATTACAATTGTTGGGCAAAGTCATTTTTAGATGTCGGATTAGTGATTAACAGTGGTTGGCAAAGTCATTACAATTGTTGGGCAAAGTCATTTTTAGAGGTCGGATTGGTGATTAACATTGGTTGGCAAAGTCATTACAATTGTTGGGCAAAGTCATTTTTAGAGTTCGGATAAGTGATAAACAGTGGTTGGCAAAGTCATTACAATCGTTGGGCAAAGTCATTTTTAGAGGTCGGATAAGTGATTGACAGTGGTTGGCAAAGTCATTACAATCGTTGGGCAAAGTCATTTCAATTGTTGGGCAAAGTTATTTTTAGAGGTCGGATTAGTGATTAACATTGGTTGGAAAAGTCATTACAATTGTTGGGCAAAGTCATTTTTAGAGGTCGGATAAGTGATTAACAGTGGTTGGCAAAGTCATTTTTATCGTTGGGCAAAGTCATTTTTAGAGGTCGGATAAGTGATCGACAGTGGTTGGCAAAGTCATTACAATTGTTGAGCAAAGTCATTTCTAGAGGTCGGATAAGTGATTGACAGTGGTTGGCAAAGTCATTACAATCGTTGGGCAAAGTCATTTTTAGAGGTCGTATAAGTGATTAACAGTGGTTGGCAAAGTCATTACAATCGTTGGGCAAAGTCATTTTTAGAGTTCGGATAAGTGATAAACAGTGGTTGGCAAAGTCATTACAATCGTTGGGCAAAGTCATTTTTAGAGGTCGGATAAGTGATTGACAGTGGTTGGCAAAGTCATTACAATCGTTGGGCTAAGTCATTTCAATTGTTGGGCAAAGTTATTTTTAGACGTCGGATTAGTGATTAACATTGGTTGGAAAAGTCATTTTTATCGTTGGGCAAAGTCATTTTTAGAGGTCGGATAAGTGATCGACAGTGGTTGGCAAAGTCATTACAATCGTTGGGCAAAGTCATTTCAATTGTTGGGCAAAGTTATTTTTAGAGGTCGGATTAGTGATTAACATTGGTTGGCAAAGTCATTACAATTGTTGGGCAAAGTCATTTTTAGAGTTCGGATAAGTGATAAACAGTGGTTGGCAAAGTCATTACAATCGTTGGGCAAAGTCATTTTTAGAGGTCGGATAAGTGATTGACAGTGGTTGGCAAAGTCATTACAATCGTTGGGCTAAGTCATTTCAATTGTTGGGCAAAGTTATTTTTAGACGTCGGATTAGTGATTAACATTGGTTGGAAAAGTCATTTTTATCGTTGGGCAAAGTCATTTTTAGAGGTCGGATAAGTGATCGACAGTGGTTGGCAAAGTCATTACAATTGTTGAGCAAAGTCATTTCTAGAGGTCGGATAAGTGATTGACAGTGGTTGGCAAAGTCATTACAATCGTTGGGCAAAGTCATTTTTAGAGGTCGGATTAGTGATTAACATTGGTAGGCAAAGTCATTACAATTGTTGGGCAAAGTCATTTTTAGAGTTCGGATAAGTGATAAACAGTGGTTGGCAAAGTCATTACAATCGTTGGGCAAAGTCATTTTTAGAGGTCGGATAAGTGATTGACAGTGGTTGGCAAAGTCATTACAATCGTTGGGCAAAGTCATTTCAATTGTTGGGCAAAGTTATTTTTAGAGGTCGGATTAGTGATTAACATTGGTTGGAAAAGTCATTACAATTGTTGGGCAAAGTCATTTTTAGAGGTCGGATAAGTGATTAACAGTGGTTGGCAAAGTCATTACAATTGTTGGGCAAAGTCATTTTTAGAGTTCGGATAAGTGATTAACAGTGGTTGGCAAAGTCATTACAATCGTTGGGCAAAGTCATTTTTAGAGGTCGGATAAGTGATTGACAGTGGTTGAGAAAGTCATTACAATCGTTGGGCAAAGTCATTTTAGAGTTCGGATAAGTGATTAACAGTGGTTGGCAAAGTCATTACAATTGTTGGGCAAAGTCATTTTTAGATGTCGGATAAGTGATTGACAGTGGTTGAGAAAGTCATTACAATCGTTGGGCAAAGCCATTTTTAGAGTTCGGATAAGTGATTAACAGTGGTTGGCAAAGTCATTACAATTGTTGAGCAAAGTCATTTTTAGAGGTCGGATAAGTGATTGACAGTGGTTGGCAAAGTCATTACAATTGTTGGGCAAAGTCATTTTTAGAGTTCGTATAAGTGATTAACAGTGGTTGGCAAAGTCATTACAATTGTTGGGCAAAGTTATTTTTAGAGTTCGGATAAGTGATTAACAGTTGTTGGCAAAGTCATTACAATCGTTGGGCAAAGTCATTTTTAGAGGTAGGATAAGTGATTGACAGTGGTTGAGAAAGTCATTACAATCGTTGGGCAAAGTCATTTTTAGAGTTCGGAATAAGTGATTAACAGTTGTTGGCAAAGTCATAACAATTGTTGGGCGAAGTCATTTTAGAGTTCGTATGAGTGATTAACAGTGGTTGGCAAAGTCATTACAATTGTTGGCAAAGGCATTTTAGAGGTCGGATAAGTGATTGACAGTGGAAGGCAAAGTCATTACAATTGTTGGGCAAAATCATTTTTAGAGTTCGGATAAGTGATTAACAGTGGTTGGCAAAGTCATTACAATTGTTGGGCAAAGTCATTTTTAGAGGTCGGATAAGTGATTGACAGTGGTTGGCAAAGTCATTACATTTGTTGGGCAAAGTCATTTTTAGAGGTCGGATAAGTGATTGACAGTGGTTGGCAAAGTCATTACAATTGCTGGGCAAAGTCATTTTTAGAGGTCGGATAAGTCATTGACAGTGGTTGGCAAAGTCATTACAATTGTTGGGCAAAGTCATTTTTAGAGGTCGGATAAGTGATTGACAGTGGAAGGCAAAATCATTACAATTGTTGGGCAAAATCATTTTTAGAGTTCGGATAAGTGATTAACAGTGGTTGGCAAAGTCATTACAATTGTTGGGCAAAGTCATTTTTAGAGGTCGGATAAGTGATTGACAGTGGTTGGCAAAGTCATTACAATTGTTGGGCAAAGTCATTTTTAGAGTTCGTATAAGTGATTAACAGTGGTTGGCAAAGTCATTACAATTGTTGGGCAAAGTTATTTTTAGAGGTCGGATAAGTGATTGACAGTGGTTGGCAAAGTCATTACAATCGTTGGGCAAAGTCATTTTTAGAGTAGGATAAGTGATTGACAGTGGTGAGAAAGTCCATTACAACGTTGGGCAAAGTCATTTTTAGAGTTCGGATAAGTGATTTACAGTTGTTGGCAAAGTCATAACAATTGTTGGGCTAAGTCATTTTTAGAGTTCGTATGAGTGATTAACAGTGGTTGGCAAAGTCATTACAATTGTTTGGCAAAGTCATTTTTAGAGGTCGGATAAGTGATTGACAGTGGAAGGCAAAGTCATTACAATTGTTGGGCAAAATCATTTTTAGAGTTCGGATAAGTGATTAACAGTGGTTGGCAAAGTCATTACAATTGTTGGGCAAAGTCATTTTTAGAGGTCGGATAAGTGATTGACAGTGGTTGGCAAAGTCATTACATTTGTTGGGCAAAGTCATTTTTAGAGGTCGGATAAGTGATTGACAGTGGTTGGCAAAGTCATTACAATTGTTGGGCAAAGTCATTTTTAGAGGTCGGATAAGTCATTGACAGTGGAAGGCAAAGTCATTACAATTGTTGGGCAAAATCATTTTTAGAGTTCGGATAAGTGATTAACAGTGGTTGGCAAAGTCATTACAATTGTTGGGCAAAGTCATTTTTAGAGGTCGGATAAGTGATTGACAGTGGTTGGCAAAGTCATTACATTTGTTGGGCAAAGTCATTTTAGAGGTCGGATAAGTGATTGACAGTGGTTGGCAAAGTCATTACAATTGCTGGGCAAAAGTCATTTTTAGAGGTTCGGATAAGTCATTGACAGTGGTTGGCAAAGTCATTACAATTGTTGTGGCAAAGTCATTTTAGAGGTCGGATAAGTGATTGACAGTGGAAGGCAAAGATCATTACAATTGTTGGGCAAAATCATTTTTAGAGTTCGGATAAGTGATTAACAGTGGTTGGCAAAGTCATTACAATTGTTGGGCAAAGTCATTTTTAGAGTCGGATAAGTGATTGACAGTGGTTGGCAAAGTCATTACAATTGTTGGGCAAAGTCATTTTTAGAGTTCGGATAAGTGATTAACATGGTTGGCAAAGTCATTACAATTGTTGGGCAAAGTCATTTTTAGAGTCGGATAAGTGATTGACAGTGGTTGGCAAAGTCATTACAATTGTTGGGCAAAGTCATTTTTAGAGGTCGGATAAGTGATTGACAGTGGTTGGCAAAGTCATTACAATTGTTGGGCAAAGTCATTTTTAGAGTCGGATAAGTGATTACAGTGGTTGGCAAAGTCATTACAATTGTTGGGCAAAGTCATTTTTAGAGTTCGGATAGTGATTACAGTGGTTGGCAAAGTCATTACAATTGTTGGGCAAAGTCATTTTTAGAGGTCGGATAAGTGATTGACAGTGGTTGGCAAAGTCATTACAATTGTTGGGCAAAGTCATTTTTAGAGTCGGATAAGTGATTAACAGTGGTTGGCAAAGTCATTACAATTGTTGGGCAAAGTCATTTTTAGAGGTCGGATAAGTGATTGACAGTGGTTGGCAAAGTCATTACAATTGTTGGGCAAAGTCATTTTTAGAGTCGGATAAGTGATTACAGTGGTTGGCAAAGTCATTACAATTGTTGGGCAAAGTCATTTTTAGAGGTCGGATAAGTGATTGACAGTGGTTGGCAAAGTCATTACAATTGTTGGGCAAAGTCATTTTTAGAGGTCGGATAAGTGATTGACAGTGGTTGGCAAAGTCATTAAATTGTTGGGCAAAGTCATTTTTAGAGGTCGGATAAGTGATTGACAGTGGTTGGCAAAGTCATTACAATTGTTGGGCAAAGTCATTTTTAGAGGTCGGATAAGTGATAACAGTGTTGGCAAAGTCATTACAATTGTGGGCAAAGTCATTTTTAGAGGTCGGATAAGTGATTACAGTGGTTGGCAAAGTCATTACAATTGTTGGGCAAAGTCATTTTAGAGTCGGATAAGTGATTGACAGTGGTTGGCAAAGTCATTACAATTGTTGGGCAAAGTCATTTTTAGAGTCGGATAAGTGATTAACAGTGGTTGGCAAAGTCATTACAATTGTTGGGCAAAGTCATTTTTAGAGTTCGGATAGTGATTGACAGTGGTTGGCAAAGTCATTACAATTGTTGGGCAAAGTCATTTTTAGAGGTCGGATAAGTGATTGACAGTGGTTGGCAAAGTCATTACAATTGTTGGGCAAAGTCATTTTAGAGGTCGGATAAGTGACAGTGGTTGGCAAAGTCATTACATTGTTGGGCAAAGTCATTTTTAGAGGTCGGATAAGTGATTAACAGTGGTTGGCAAAGTCATTACAATTGTTGGGCAAAGTCATTTTTAGAGGTCGGATAAGTGATTGACAGTGGTTGGCAAAGTCATTACAATTGTTGGGCAAAGTCATTTTTAGAGGTCGGATAAGTGATTACATGGTTGGCAAAGTCATTACAATTGTTGGGCAAAGTCATTTTTAGAGGTCGGATAAGTGATTGACAGTGGTTGGCAAAGTCATTACAATTGTTGGGCAAAGTCATTTTTAGAGGTCGGATAAGTGATTGACAGTGGTTGGCAAAGTCATTACAATTGTTGGGCAAAGTCATTTTTAGAGGTCGGATAAGTGATTGACAGTGGTTGGCAAAGTCATTACAATTGTTGGGCAAAGTCATTTTTAGAGGTCGGATAAGTGATTAACAGTGGTTGGCAAAGTCATTACAATTGTTGGGCAAAGTCATTTTTAGAGTTCGGATAAGTGATTGACAGTGGTTGGCAAAGTCATTACAATTGTTGGGCAAAGTCATTTTTAGAGGTCGGATAAGTGATTGACAGTGGTTGGCAAAGTCATTACAATTGTTGGGCAAAGTCATTTTTAGAGTTCGGATAAGTGATTACAGTGTTGGCAAAGTCATTACAATTGTTGGGCAAAGTCATTTTTAGAGTCGTATAGTGATTACAGTGGTTGGCAAAGTCATTACAATTGTTGGGCAAAGTCATTTTTAGAGTCGGATAAGTGAGACAGTGGTTGGCAAAGTCATTACAATTGTTGGGCAAAGTCATTTTTAGAGTCGGATAAGTGATTACAGTGGTTGGCAAAGTCATTACAATGTTGGGCAAAGTCATTTTTAGAGGTCGGATAAGTGATTGACAGTGGTTGGCAAAGTCATTACAATTGTTGGGCAAAGTCATTTTTAGAGGTCGGATAAGTGATTGACAGTGGTTGGCAAAGTCATTACAATTGTTGGGCAAAGTCATTTTTAGAGGTCGGATAAGTGATTGACAGTGGTTGGCAAAGTCATTACATTGTTGGGCAAAGTCATTTTTAGAGTCGGATAAGTGATTACAGTGGTTGGCAAAGTCATTACAATTGTTGGGCAAAGTCATTTTAGAGGTCGGTAAGTGATTGACAGTGGTTGGCAAAGTCATTACAATTGTTGGGCAAAGTCATTTTTAGAGGTCGGATAAGTGATTAACAGTTTTGGCAAAGTCATTACAATTGATGGCAAGTCATTTTAGAGGTCGGATAAGTGATTGACAGTGGTTGGCAAAGTCATTACAATTTTGGGCAAAGTCATTTTTAGAGTCGGATAAGTGATTGACAGTGGTTGGCAAAGTCATTACAATTGTTGGGCAAAGTCATTTTTAGAGTTCGGATAAGTGATTAACAGTTGTTGGCAAAGTCATAACAATTGTTGGGCGAAGTCATTTTTAGAGTTCGTATGAGTGATTAACAGTGGTTAGCAAAGTCATTACAATTGTTTGGCAAAGTCATTTTTAGAGGTCGGATAAGTGATTGACAGTGGTTGGCAAAGTCATTACAATTGTTGGGCAAAGTCATTTTTAGAGTTCGGATAAGTGATTAACAGTGGTTGGCAAAGTCATTACAATTGTTGGGCAAAGTCATTTTTAGAGGTCGGATAATGATTGACAGTGGTTGGCAAAGTCATTACAATTGTTGGGCAAAGTCATTTTTAGAGGTCGGATAAGTGATTGACAGTGGTTGGCAAACATTACAATTGTTTGGCAAAGTCATTTTAGAGTCGGATAAGTGATTGACAGTGGTTGGCAAAGTCATTACAATTGTTGGGCAAAGTCATTTTTAGAGGTCGGATAAGTGATTGACAGTGGTTGCAAAGTCATTACAATTGTTGGGCAAAGTCATTTTTAGAGGTCGGATAAGTGATTGACAGTGGTTGGCAAAGTCATTACAATTGTTGGGCAAAGTCATTTTTAGAGTTCGGATAAGTGATACAGTTGTTGGCAAAGTATTACATTGATGGCAAAGTCATTTTTAGAGGTCGGATAAGTGATTAACAGTGGTTGGCAAAGTCATACATTGTTGGGCAAGTCATTTTTAGAGTCGGTAGTGATTGACAGTGGTTTGGCAAAGTCATTACAATTGTTGGCAAAGTCATTTTTAGAGGTCGGATAAGTGATTAACAGTTGTTGGCAAAGTCATTACAATTTTGGCAAAGTCATTTTTACAGTTCGATTGATTGATTGCAGTTGTTGGCAAAGTCATTAACAATTGTTGGGCAAAGTCATTTTTAGAGGTCGGATAAGTGATTGACAGTGGTTGGCAAGTCATTACAATTGTTGGGCAAAGTCATTTTTAGAGGTCGGATTGTGATTAACAGTTGTTGGCAAGTCATTACAATTGGGGCAAAGTCATTTTTTAGAGGTCGGATTAGTGATTACAGTTGTTGGCAAAGTCATAACATTGTTGGGCAAGTCATTTTTAGAGGTCGTATGTGATTACACAGTGGTTGGCAAAGTCATTACAATTGTTGGGCAAAGTCATTTTAGAGGTCGGTAAGTGATAACAGTTGGCAAAGTCATTACAATTGTTGGGCAAAGTCATTTTTAGGTTCGGAAAAAAACAAAAAAATTAAGTTTTGATTGAACGTGGTTGGCAAAGTCATTACAATTGTTGGGCAAAGTCATTTTTAGAGTCGGATAAGTGATTGACAGTGGTTGGCAAGTCATTACAATTTGGGGCAAAGTCATTTTAGAGTTCGGATAAGTGATTACAGTGTTTGGCAAAGTCATACAATTGTTGGGCAATTCATTTTAGAGGTCGGATAAGTGATTGACAGTGGTTGGCAAAGTCTTACAATTGTTGGGCAAAGTCATTTTTAGAGTCGGATAAGTGATTGACAGTGGTTGGCAAAGTCATTAAATTGGGGCAAAGTCATTTTTAGAGGTCGATAAGTGATTGACAGTGGTTGGCAAAGTCATTACAATCGTGGGCAAAGTCATTTTTAGAGTCGGATAGTGATTACAGTGTGTTGGCAAAGTCATTACAATTGTTGGGCAAAGTCATTTTTAGAGGTCGGATAAGTGATTGAACAGTGGTTGGCAAAGTCATTACAATTGTTGGGCAAGTCATTTTTAGAGGTCGTATAAGTGATTACAGTGTTGGCAAAGTCATTACATTGTTGGCAAAGTCATTTTTAGAGTTCGGATAGTGATTAACAGTGGTTGGCAAGTCATTACAATTGTTGGGCAAAGTCATTTTTTAGAGTTCGTATAGTGATTAACAGTGTTGGCAAGTCATTACAATTGTTGGGCAAAGTC
>JAILYF010000232.1:0-67176 GCA_025491095.1 Brachionus asplanchnoidis
AGAGGTCGTATAAGTGATTAACAGTGGTTGCCAGAGTCATTTCAATTGTTGGGCAAAGTCATTTCTAGGGATCGGATAAGTAATTAACAGTGGTTGGCAAAGTCATTTCTAGAGGTGGGATAAGTTAATTACAGTGGTTGGCAATACCATTACAATTTTGGGCAAAGTCATTTCTAGAGATCGGATAAGTGATTAACAGTGGTTGGCAAAGTCATTACAATTGTTGGGCAAAGTCATTTTAGAGGTCGGATAGTGATTTCAGTGGTTGGCAAAGTCATTACAATGTTGGGCAAAGTCATTTTTAGAGGTCTATAGTGATTAACAGTGGTTGCCAGAGTCATTTCAATTGTTGGGCAAAGTCATTTTAGGGATCGGATAAGTGATTAACAGTGGTTGCCAAAGTCATTACAATTGTTGGGCAAAGTCATTTTTAGAGGTTGGATAAGTGATTACAGGGTTGACAAAGTCATTACAATGTTGGCAAAGTCATTTCTCGAGATCGGATAAGTGATTAACAGTGATTGGCAAAGTCATTACAATTGTTGGGCAAGTCATTCTAGAGACCGATAAGTGATTAAGAGTAGTTGGCAAAGTCATTACAATTGTTGGGCAAAGTCATTTTTAGAGGTCGGATAAGTGATTAACAGTGGTTGGCAAAGGTCAATTCAATTGTTGGGCAAAGTCATTTTTAGAGGTCGGATAAGTGATAAACAGTGGTTGGCAAAGTCATTTTTAGTGGTCGGATAAGTGATTAACAGTGGTTGGCAAAGTCATTACAATTGTTGGGCAAAGTCATTTTTAGAGGTCGGATAAGTGATTAACAGTGGTTGGCAAAGTCATTTCAATTGTTGGGCAAAGTCATTTCTAGAGATCGGATAAGTGATTAACAGTAGTTGGCCAGGTCATTACAATTGTTGGGCAAAGTCATTTCTAGAGATCTGATAAGTGATTAACAGTGGTTGGCAAAGTCATTACAATTGTTGGGCCAAGTCATTTTCTGGAGGTCGGATAAATGAATTACAGTGGTTGGCAAAGTAATTACAATTGTTGGGCAAAGTCATTTCTAGAGATCAGATAGAGATTACAGTAGTTGGCAAAGTCATTAAAATTGTTGGGCAATGTCATTTTTAGAGGTCGGATAAGTGATTAACAGTGGTTGGCAAAGTCATTACAATTGTTGGGCAAAGTCATTTTTAGAGGTCGGATAATTGATAACATATTGAGTTCATCTCATGTTAAAAAAGACATAGAAAATTTTTAATTTATTATAATTATTCGGCAAAATATTGTAATTTTTCTAGAGTCGAATTTTATTGGTTTAAAAAATTTAAAGTGAAAACAAAAATACAGCTCATGAGAAAAGTTAATTGATTGATTAGTTAGTGTGATTCATGAAGTGACCCATCCGCAATCGTGATGTAGCCATGTAGCCAATAAAAATCCGCTTGATTGTTTTTTTAATAATGTATAATTAGCTTGTTTAATCCGATAATCCACCAATAGGAAAGATATTTCCATCATAGGTAAATTTTATTCTGCATAAATTAAAAAAATTCTATCTCTCATTCGACTCAATATGAACAGTGGTTGGCAAAGTCATTACAATTGTTGGGCAAAGTCATTTCTAGAGCTCGGATAAGTGATTAACAGTGGTTGGCAAAGTCATTTCTAGAGGTGGGATAAGTTAATTACAGTGGTTGGCAATACCATTACAATTTTTGGGGCAAAGTCATTTCTAGAGATCGGATAAGTGATTAACAGTGGTTGGCAAAGTCATTACAATTGTTGGGCAAAGTCATTTTTAGAGGTCGGATAAGTGATTTACAGTGGTTGGCAAGTCATTACAATTGTTGGGCAAAGACATTTTTAGAGGTCGTATAAGTGATTAACAGTGGTTGCCAAAGTCATTTCAATTGTTGGGCAAAGTCATTTCTAGGGATCGGATAAGTGATTAACAGTGGTTGCCAAAGTCATTACAATTGTTGGGCAAAGTCATTTTTAGATTTCGGATAAGTGATTAACAGTGGTTGCCAAAGTCATTTCAATTGTTGGGCAAAGTCATTTCTAGAGATCGGATAAGTGATTAACAGTGGTTGGCAAAGTCATTACAATTGTTGGACAAAGTCATTTTTAGAGTTCGGATAAGTGATTAACAGTGATTGGCAAAGTCATTACAATTGTTGGGCAAAGTCATTTTTAGAGGTCGTATAAGTGATTAACAGTGATTGGCAAAGTAATTACAATTGTTGGGCAAAGTCATTTCTAGAGATCAGATAAGTGATAAACAGTGGTTGGCAAAGTCATTACAATTGTTGGGCAAAGTCATTTTTAGAGGTCGGATAAGTGATTAACAGTGGTTGACAAAGTCATTACAATTGTTGGGCAAAGTCATTTCTCGAGATCTGATAAGTGATTAACAGTGGTTGGCAAAGTCATTACAATTGTTGGGCAAAGTCATTTTTAGAGGTCGGATAAGTGATTTACAGTGGTTGGCAAAGTCATTACAATTGTTGGGCAAAGTCATTTTTAGAGGTCGTATAAGTGATTAACAGTGGTTGCCAAAGTCATTTCAATTGTTGGGCAAAGTCATTTCTAGGGATCGGATAAGTGATTAACAGTGGTTGCCAAAGTCATTACAATTGTTGGGCAAAGTCATTTTAAGAGATCGGATAAGTGATTTACAGTGGTTGGCAAAGTCATTACAATTGTTGGGCAAAGTCATTTCTAGAGGTCGGAAAAGTGATTAACAGTGGTTGGCAAAGTCATTACAATTGTTGGACAAAGTCATTTTTAGAGTTCGGATAAGTGATTAACAGTGATTGGCAAAGTCATTACAATTGTTGGGCAAAGTCATTTCTAGAGATCGGATAAGTGATTAACAGTAGTTGGCAAAGTCATTACAATTGTTGGGCAAAGTCATTTCTAGAGGTCGGATAAGTGATTAACAGTGGTTGGCAAAGTCATTACAATTGTTGGGCAAAGTCATTTTTAGAGGTCGGATAAGTGATTTACAGTGGTTGGCAAAGTCATTACAATTGTTGGGAAAAGTCATTTTTAGAGGTCGTATAAGTGATTAACAGTGATTGGCAAAGTAATTACAATTGTTGGGCAAAGTCATTTCTAGAGATCAGATAAGTGATTAACAGTGGTTGGCAAAGCCATTAAAAATGTTGGGCAATGTCATTTTTAGAGGTCGGATAAGTGATTAACAGTGGTTGGCAAAGTCATTACAATTGTTGGGCAAAGTCATTTTTAGAGGTCGGAAAATTGATAAACAGTGGTTGGCAAAGTCATTACAATTGTTGGGCAAAGTCATTTTTAGAGGTCGGATAAGTGATTAACAGTGGTTGACAAAGTCATTACAATTGTTGGGCAAAGTCATTTCTCGAGATCTGATAAGTGATTAACAGTGGTTGGCAAAGTCATTACAATTGTTGGGCAAAGTCATTTTTAGAGGTCGGATAAGTAATTAACAGTGGT
Organism: Brachionus asplanchnoidis; assembly: GCA_025491095.1. Lineage (NCBI taxonomy): Eukaryota > Metazoa > Rotifera > Eurotatoria > Ploima > Brachionidae > Brachionus > Brachionus asplanchnoidis. Next base: position 3,481 of record JAILYF010000232.1, read on the forward strand.
TGACAAAGTCATTACAATTGTTGGTCAAAGTCATTTTTAGAGTTCGGATAAGTGATTAACAGTAGTTGGCGAAGTCATTACAATTGTTGGGCAAAGTCATTTTTAGAGGTCGGATAAGTGAATTACAGTGGTTGGCAAAGTAATTACAATTGTTGGGCAAAGTCATTTCTAGAGATCAGATAAGTGATTAACAGTGGTTGGCAAAGTCATTAAAATTGTTGGGCAATGTCATTTTTAGAGGTCGGATAAGTGATTAACAGTGGTTGGCAAAGTCATTACAATTGTTGGGCAAAGTCATTTTTAGAGGTCGGATAATTGATAAACAGTGGCTGGCAAAGTCATTACAATTGTTGGGCAAAGTCATTTCTTGAGCTCGGATAAGTGATTAACAGTGGTTGGCAAAGTCATTACAATTGTTGGGCAAAGTCATTTCTAGAGGTCGGATAAGTTAATTACAGTGGTTGGCAAAGTCATTACAATAGTTGGGCGAAGTCATTTCTAGAGATCGGACAAGTGATTAACAGTGATTGGCAAAGTCATTACAATTGTTGGGCAAAGTTATTTCTAGAGATCGGATTAGTGATTAACAGTGGTTGGCAAAGTCGTTACAATTGTTGGGCAAAGTCATTTCTAGAGGTCGGATAAGTGAATTACAGTGGTTGGCATAGTTATTACAATTGTTGGGAAAAGTCATTTCTAGAGATCGGATAAGTGATTAACAGTGGTTGGCAAAGTCATTACAATTGTAGGGCAAAGTCATTTCTCGAGATCGGATAAGTGATTAACAGTGATTGGCAAAGTCATTACAATTGTTGGGCAAAGTCATTTCTAGAGATCGGATAAGTGATTAACAGTGGTTGGCAAAGTCATTACAATTGTTGGGCAAAGTCATTTTTAGAGGTCGTATAAGTGATTAACAGTGGTTGCCAAAGTCATTTCAATTGTTGGGCAAAGTCATTTCTAGAGATCGGATAAGTGATTAACAGTGGTTGCCAAAGTCATTACAATTGTTGGGCAAAGTCATTTTTAGAGTTCGGATAAGTGATTAACAGTGGTTGCCAAAGTCATTTCAATTGTTGGGCAAAGTCATTTCTAGAGATCGGATAAGTGATTAACAGTGGTTGGCAAAGTCATTACAATTGTTGGGCAAACTCATTTTTAGAGTTCGGATAAGTGATTTACAGTGATTGGCAAAGTCATTACAATTGTTGGGCAAAGTCATTTCTAGAGATCGGATAAGTGATTAACAGTAGTTGCAAAGTCATTACAATTGTTGGGCAAAGTCATTTCTAGAGGTCGGATAAGTGATTAACAGTGGTTGGCAAAGTCATTTCAATTGTTGGGAGAAGTCATTTCAAGAGATCGGATAAGTGATTAACAGTGGTTGGCAAAGTCATTACAATTGTTGGGCAAAGTCATTTCTAGAGGTCGGATAAGTGAATTACAGTGGTTGGCAAAGTCATTACAATTGTTGGGCAAAGTCATTTTTAGAGGTCGTATAAGTGATTAACAGTGGTTGCCAAAGTCATTTCAATTGCTGGGCAAAGTCATTTTTAGAGATCGGATAAGTGATTAACAGTTTTTGGCAAAGTCATTACAATTGTTGGGCAAAGTCATTTTTAGAGGTCGGATAAGTGATTGACAGTGGTTGGCAAAGTCATTACAATTGTTGGTCAAAGTTATTTTTAGAGGTCGGATAAGTGATTAAGAGTGGTTGGCAAAGTCATTACAATTGTTGGGCAAAGTCATTTCTAGAGATCGGATAAGTGATTAACAGTAGTTGGCAAAGTCATTACAATTGTTGGGCAAAGTCATTTCTAGAGGTCGGATAAGTGATTAACAGTGGTTGGCAAAGTCATTTCAATTGTTGGGAGAAGTCATTTCAAGAGATCGGATAAGTGATTAACAGTGGTTGGCAAAGTCATTACAATTGTTGGGCAAAGTCATTTCTAGAGGTCGGATAAGTGAATTACAGTGGTTGGCAAAGTCATTACAATTGTTGGGCAAAGTCATTTTTAGAGGTCGTATAAGTGATTAACAGTGGTTGCCAAAGTCATTTCAATTGCTGGGCAAAGTCATTTTTAGAGGTCGGATAAGTGATTGACAGTGGTTGGCAAAGTCATTACAATTGTTGGTCAAAGTTATTTTTAGAGGTCGGATAAGTGATTAAGAGTGGTTGGCAAAGTCATTTCAATTGTTGGGAGAAGTCATTTCAAGAGATCGGATAAGTGATTAACAGTGGTTGGCAAATTCATTACAATTGTTGGGCAAAGTCATTTTTAGAGGTACGATAAGTGATTAACAGTGGTTGGCAAAGTCGTTACAATTGTTGGTCAAAGTTATTTTTAGAGGTCGGATAAGTGATTAATAGTGGTTGGCAAAGTCATTACAATTATTGGTCAAAGTCATTTTTAGAGTTCGGATAAGTGATTAACAGTAGTTGGCAAAGTCATTTCAATTGTTGGGCAAAGTCATTTTTAGAGGTCGGATAAGTGATTAACAGTGGTTGGCAAAGTCATTTCAATTGTTGGGCAAAGTCATTTTTAGAGGTCCGATAGGTGATTGACAGTGGTTGGCAAAGTCATTTCAATTGTTGGTCAATGTTATTTTTAGAGGTCGGATAAGTGATTAACAGTGGTTGGCAAAGTCATTTCAATTGTTGGGAGAAGTCATTTCAAGAGATCGGATAAGTGATTAACAGTGGTTGGCAAATTCATTACAATTGTTGGGCAAAGTCATTTTTAGAGGTCGGATAAGTGATTAACAGTGGTTGGCAAAGTTATTACAATTGTTGGGAAAAGTCATTTCTAGAGATCGGATAAGTAATTAACAGTGGTTGGTAAAGTCATTACAATTGTTGGGCAAAGTCATTTCTAGAGATCGGATAAAGTTTAACAGTGGTTGGCAAAGTCATTACAATTGTTGGGCAAAGTCATTTTTAGAGGTCGGATAAGTGATTAACAGTGGTTGGCAAAGTCATTTCAATTGTTGGGCAAAGTCATTTTTAGAGGTCCGATAGGTGATTGACAGTGGTTGGCAAAGTCATTTCAATTGTTGGGCAAAGTCATTTTTAGATTTCGAATAGGTGATTAACAGTGGTTGGCAAAGTCACTACAATTGGTTGGCAAAGTCATTTTTAGAGGTCGGATAAGTGATTAACAGTGGTTGGCAAAGTCGTTACAATTGTTGGGCAAAGTCATTTCTAGAGGTCGGATAAGTGAATTACAGTGGTTGGCAAAGTCATTACAATTGTTGGTCAAAGTCATTTTTAGAGGTCGGATAAGTGATTAACAGTGGTTGGCAAAGTCGTTACAATTGTTGGGCAAAGTCATTTCTAGAGGTCGGATAAGTGAATTTCATTGGTTGGCAAAGTTATTACAATTGTTGGGAAAAGTCATTTCTAGAGATCGGATAAGTGATTAACAGTGGTTGGCAAAGTCATTACAATTGTTGGGCAAAGTCATTTCTAGAGATCGGATAAGTGATTAACAGTGGTTGGCAAAGTCGTTGCAATTGTTGGGCAAAGTCATTTCTAGAGGTCGGGTAAGTGATTAACAGTAGTTGGCAAAGTCATTACAATAGTTGGGCAAAGTCATTTCTAGAGGTCGGATAAGTTAATCACAGTGGTTGGCAAAGTCATTACAATTGTTGGGCAAAGTCATTTCTAGAAATTGGATAAGTGATTAACAGTGGTTGGAAAAGTCATTACAATTGTTGGTCAAAGTTATTTTTTGAGGTCAGATAAGTGATAAACAGTGTTTGGCAAAGTCATTACAATTGTTGGGCAAAGTCATTTCTAGAGGTCGGATAAGTCAAATACAGTGGTTGGCAAAGTCATTACAATTGTTGGGCAAAGTCATTTCTAGAAATCGGATAAGTGATTAACAGTGGTTGGCAAAGTCATTACAACTGTTGGGCAAAGTCATTTTAAGAGGTCGGATAAGTTATTAACAGTGGTTGGCAGAGTAATTACAATTGTTGGGCAAAGTCATTTCTAGAGATCGGATAAGTGATTAACAGTGGTTGGCAAAGTCATTACAATTGGTGGGCAAAATCATTTTTAGAGGTCGGATAAGTGAATTACAGTGGTTGGCAAAGTAATTACAATTGTTGGGCAAAGTCATTTCTAGAGATCAGATAAGTGATTAACAGTGGTTGGCAAAGTCATTACAATTGTTGGGCAAAGTCATTTTTAGAGGTCGGATAAGTGATTAACAGTGGTTGGCAAAGTCATTACAATTGTTGGGCAAAGTCATTTTTAGAGATCGGATAAGTGATTAACAGTGGTTGGCAAAGTCATTACAATTGTTGGGCAAAGTCATTTCTAGAGATCGGATAAGTGATTAACAGTGGTTGGCAAAGTCATTTCTCGAGATCGGATAAGTGATTAACAGTGATTGGCAAAGTCATTACAATTGTTGGGCAAAGTCATTTCTAGAGATCGGATAAGTGATTAACAGTGGTTGGCAAAGTCATTACAATTGTTGGGCAAAGTCATTTCTAGAGATCGGATAAGTGATTAACAGTGGTTGGCAAAGTCATTACAATTGTTGGGCAAAGTCATTTATAGAGGTCGTATAAGTGATTAACAGTGGTTGCCAAAGTCATTTCAATTGTTGGGCAAAGTCATTTCTAGAGATCGGATAAGTGATTAACAGTGGTTGCCAAAGTCATTACAATTGTTGGGCAAAGTCATTTTTAGAGTTCGGATAAGTGATTAACAGTGGTTGCCAAAGTCATTTCAATTGTTGGGCAAAGTCATTTCTAGAGATCGGATAAGTGATTAACAGTGGTTGGCAAAGTCATTACAATTGTTGGGCAAACTCATTTTTAGAGTTCGGATAAGTGATTAACAGTGATTGGCAAAGTCATTACAATTGTTGGGCAAAGTCATTTCTAGAGATCGGATAAGTGATTAACAGTAGTTGGCAAAGTCATTACAATTGTTGGGCAAAGTCATTTCTAGAGGTCGGATAAGTGATTAACAGTGGTTGGCAAAGTCATTTCAATTGTTGGGAGAAGTCATTTCAAGAGATCGGATAAGTGATTAACAGTGGTTGGCAAAGTCATTACAATTGTTGGGCAAAGTCATTTTTAGAGGTCGGATAAGTGATTGACAGTGGTTGGCAAAGTCATTACAATTGTTGGTCAAAGTTATTTTTAGAGGTCGGATAAGTGATTAAGAGTGGTTGGCAAATTCATTTCAATTGTTGGGAGAAGTCATTTCAAGAGATCGGATAAGTGATTAACAGTGGTTGGCAAAGTCATTACAATTGTTGGGCAAAGTCATTTTTAGAGGTCGGATAAGTGATTAACAGTGGTTGGCAAAGTCGTTACAATTGTTGGTCAAAGTTATTTTTAGAGGTCGGATAAGTGATTAATAGTGGTTGGCAAAGTCATTACAATTATTGGTCAAAGTCATTTTTAGAGTTCGGATAAGTGATTAACAGTAGTTGGCAAAGTCATTTCAATTGTTGGGCAAAGTCATTTTTAGAGGTCGGATAAGTGATTAACAGTGGTTGGCAAAGTCATTTCAATTGTTGGGCAAAGTCATTTTTAGAGGTCCGATAGGTGATTGACAGTGGTTGGCAAAGTCATTTCAATTGTTGGTCAATGTTATTTTTAGAGGTCGGATAAGTGATTAACAGTGGTTGGCAAAGTCTTTTCAATTGTTGGGAGAAGTCATTTCAAGAGATCGGATAAGTGATTAACAGTGGTTGGCAAATTCATTACAATTGTTGGGCAAAGTCATTTTTAGAGGTCGGATAAGTGATTAACAGTGGTTGGCAAAGTTATTACAATTGTTGGGAAAAGTCATTTCTAGAGATCGGATAAGTAATTAACAGTGGTTGGCAAAGTCATTACAATTGTTGGGCAAAGTCATTTCTAGAGATCGGATAAAGTTTAACAGTGGTTGGCAAAGTCATTACAATTGTTGGGCATAGTCATTTTTAGAGGTCGGATAAGTGATTAACAGTGGTTGGCAAAGTCATTTCAATTGTAGGGCAAAGTCATTTTTAGAGGTCCGATAGGTGATTGACAGTGGTTGGCAAAGTCATTTCAATTGTTGGGCAAAGTCATTTTTAGATTTCGAATAGGTGATTAACAGTGGTTGGCAAAGTCATTAAAATTGTTGGGCAAAGTCATTTTTAGAAATCAGATAATTGATTAACAGTGGTTGGCAAAGTCATTACAATTGTTGGGCAAAGTCATTTCTAGAGATCGGATTAGTGATTAACAGTGGTTGGCAAAGTCATTACAATTGTTGGTCAAAGTCATTTTTAGAGGTCGGATAAGTGATTAACAGTGGTTAGCAACGTCGTTACAATTGTTGGGCAAAGTCATTTCTAGAGGTCGGGTAAGTGAATTACAGTGGTTGGCAAAGTTATTACAATTGTTGGGCAAAGTCATTTCTAGAGGTCGGATAAGTTAATCACAGTGGTTGGCAAAGTCATTACAATTGTTGGGCAAAGTCATTTCTAGAGATTGGATAAGTGATTAACAGTGGTTGGCAAAGTCATTACAATTGTTGGTCAAAGTTATTTTTTGAGGTCAGATAAGTGATAAACAGTGGTTGGCAAAGTCATTACAATTGTTGGGCAAAGTCATTTTTAGAGTTCGTATAAGTGACTAACAGTGTTTGGCAAAGTCATTACAATTGTTGGGCAAAGTCATTTCTAGAGGTCGGATAAGTCAAATACAGTGGTTGGCAAAGTCATTACAATTGTTGGGCAAAGTCATTTCTAGAAATCGGATAAGTGATTAACAGTGGTTGGCAAAGTCATTACAACTGTTGGGCAAAGTCATTTTAAGAGGTCGGATAAGTTATTAACAGTGGTTGGCAGAGTAATTACAATTGTTGGGCAAAGTCATTTCTAGAGATCGGATAAGTGATTAACAGTGGTTGGCAAAGTCATTACAATTGGTGGGCAAAATCATTTTTAGAGGTCGGATAAGTGATTAACAGTGGTTGGCAAAGTCGTTACAATTGTTAGGCAAAGTCATTTCTAGAGATCGGATAAGTGATTAACAGTGGTCGGCAAAGTCACTACAATTGGTTGGCAAAGTCATTTTTAGAGGTCGGATAAGTGATTAACAGTGGTTGGCAAAGTCGTTACAATTGTTGGGCAAAGTCATTTCTAGAGGTCGGATAAGTGAATTACAGTGGTTGGCAAAGTTATTACAATTGTTGGGAAAAGTCATTTCTAGAGATCGGATAAGTGATTAACAGTGGTTGGCAAAGTCATTACAATTGTTGGGCAAAGTCATTTCTAGAGATCGGATAAGTGATTAACAGTGGTTGGCAAAGTCATTACAATTGTTGGTCAAAGTTATTTTTAGAGGTCAGATAAGTGATAAACAGTGGTTGGCAAAGTCATTACAATTGGTGGGTTAAGTCATTTCAAGAGATCGGATAAGTGATTAACAGTGGTTGGCAAATTCATTACAATTGTTGGGCAAAGTCATTTTTAGAGGTCGGATAAGTGATTAACAGTGGTTGGCAAAGTCGTTACAATTGTTGGTCAAAGTTATTTTTAGAGGTCGGATAAGTGATTTACAGTGGTTGGCAAAGTCATTACAATTATTGGTCAAAGTTATTTTTAGAGGTCGGATAAGTGATTAACAGTGGTTGGCAAAGTCATTACAATTGTTAGGCAAAGTAATTTCTAGAGGTCGGATAAGTCAATTACAGTGGTTGGCAAAGTCATTACAATTGTTGGGCAAAGTCATTTCTAGAAATCGGATAAGTGATTAACAGTGGTTGGCAAAGTCATTACAATTGTTGGGCAAAGTCATTTTAAGAGGTCGGATAAGTGATTAACAGTGGTTGGCAAAGTAATAACAATTGTTGGGCAAAGTCATTTCTAGAGATCGGATAAGTGATTAACAGTGGTTGACAAAGTCACTTCAATTGGTGGGCAAAGTCATTTTTAGAGGTCAGATAAGTGATTAACAGTGGTTGGCAAAGTCGTTACAATTGTTAGGCAAAGTCATTTCTAGAGATCGGATAAGTGATTAACATTGGTTGGCAAAGTCATTACGATTGGTGGGCAAAGTCATTTCTAGAGATCGGATAAGTGAATAACAGTGGTTGGCAAAGTCACTACAATTGGTGGGCAAAGTCATTTTTAGAGGTCGGATAAGTGATTAACAGTGGTTGGCAAAGTCATTACGATTGGTGGGTTAAGTCATTTCAAGAGATCGGATAAGTGATTAACAGTGGTTGGCAAATTCATTACAATTGTTGGGCAAAGTCATTTTTAGAGGTCGGATAAGTGATTAACAGTGGTTGGCAAAGTCGTTACAATTGTTGGTCAAAGTTATTTTTAGAGGTCGGATAAGTGATTTACAGTGGTTGGCAAAGTCATTACAATTATTGGTCAAAGTTATTTTTAGAGGTCGGATAAGTGATTAACAGTGGTTGGCAAAGTCATTACAATTGTTAGGCAAAGTATTTAGTGGTCTGATAAGTGATTAACAGTGGTTGGCAAAGTCGTTACAATTGTTGGGCAAAGTCATTTCTAGAGGTCGGATAAGTGATTAACAGTGGTTGGCAAAGTCATTACAATTGATGGGCAAAGTCATTTCTAGAGATCGGATAAGTGATTAACAGTGGTTGGCAAAGTCATTACGATTGGTGGGCAAAGTCATTTCTAGAGATCGGATAAGTGAATAACAGTGGTTGGGAAAGTCACTACAATTGTTGGGCAAAGTCATTTCTAGAGATCTGATAAGTGATTAACAGTGGTTGGCAAAGTCATTACGATTGGTGGGTTAAGTCATTTCAAGAGATCGGATAAGTGATTAACAGTGGTTGGCAAATTCATTACAATTGTTGGGCAAAGTCATTTTAATTGTCTGATAAGTGATTAACAGTGGTTGGCAAAGTCGTTACAATTGTTGGTCAAAGTTATTTTTAGAGGTCGGATAAGTGATTAACAGTGGTTGGCAAAGTCATTACAATTATTGGTCAAAGTTATTTTTAGAGGTCGGATAAGTGATTAACAGTGGTTGGCAAAGTCATTACAATTGTTAGGCAAAGTATTTAGTGGTCTGATAAGTGATTAACAGTGGTTGGCAAAGTCGTTACAATTGTTGGGCAAAGTCATTTCTAGAGGTCGGATAAGTGATTAACAGTGGTTGACAAAGTCACTTCAATTGGTGGGCAAAGTCATTTTTAGAGGTCAGATAAGTGATTAACAGTGGTTGGCAAAGTCGTTACAATTGTTAGGCAAAGTCATTTCTAGAGATCGGATAAGTGATTAACATTGGTTGGCAAAGTCACTTCAATTGTTGGGCAAAGTCATTTCTAGAGATCGGATAAGTGATTAACAGTGGTTGACAAAGTCACTTCAATTGGTGGGCAAAGTCATTTTTAGAGGTCAGATAAGTGATTAACAGTGGTTGGCAAAGTCGTTACAATTGTTAGGCAAAGTCATTTCTAGAGATCGGATAAGTGATTAACATTGGTTGGCAAAGTCATTACGATTGGTGGGCAAAGTCATTTCTAGAGATCGGATAAGTGAATAACAGTGGTTGGCAAAGTCACTACAATTGGTGGGCAAAGTCATTTTTAGAGGTCGGATAAGTGATTAACAGTGGTTGGCAAAGTCATTACGATTGGTGGGTTAAGTCATTTCAAGAGATCGGATAAGTGATTAACAGTGGTTGGCAAATTCATTACAATTGTTGGGCAAAGTCATTTTAGAGGTCGGATAAGTGATTAACAGTGGTTGGCAAAGTCGTTACAATTGTTGGTCAAAGTTATTTTTAGAGGTCGGATAAGTGATTTACAGTGGTTGGCAAAGTCATTACAATTATTGGTCAAAGTTATTTTTAGAGGTCGGATAAGTGATTAACAGTGGTTGGCAAAGTCATTACAATTGTTAGGCAAAGTATTTAGTGGTCTGATAAGTGATTAACAGTGGTTGGCAAAGTCGTTACAATTGTTGGGCAAAGTCATTTCTAGAGGTCGGATAAGTGATTAACAGTGGTTGGCAAAGTCATTACAATTGATGGGCAAAGTCATTTCTAGAGATCGGATAAGTGATTAACAGTGGTTGGCAAAGTCATTACGATTGGTGGGCAAAGTCATTTCTAGAGATCGGATAAGTGAATAACAGTGGTTGGGAAAGTCACTACAATTGTTGGGCAAAGTCATTTCTAGAGATCTGATAAGTGATTAACAGTGGTTGGCAAAGTCATTACGATTGGTGGGTTAAGTCATTTCAAGAGATCGGATAAGTGATTAACAGTGGTTGGCAAATTCATTACAATTGTTGGGCAAAGTCATTTTTAGAGGTCTGATAAGTGATTAACAGTGGTTGGCAAAGTCGTTACAATTGTTGATCAAAGTTATTTTTAGAGGTCGGATAAGTGATTAACAGTGGTTGGCAAAGTCATTACAATTATTGGTCAAAGTTATTTTTAGAGGTCGGATAAGTGATTAACAGTGGTTGGCAAAGTCATTACAATTGTTAGGCAAAGTATTTAGTGGTCTGATAAGTGATTAACAGTGGTTGGCAAAGTCGTTACAATTGTTGGGCAAAGTCATTTCTAGAGGTCGGATAAGTGATTAACAGTGGTTGGCAAAGTCATTACAATTGATGGGCAAAGTCATTTCTAGAGATCGGATAAGTGATTAACAGTGGTTGGCAAAGTCATTACGATTGGTGGGCAAAGTCATTTCTAGAGATCGGATAAGTGAATAACAGTGGTTGGGAAAGTCACTACAATTGTTGGGCAAAGTCATTTCTAGAGATCTGATAAGTGATTAACAGTGGTTGGCAAAGTCATTACGATTGGTGGGTTAAGTCATTTCAAGAGATCGGATAAGTGATTAACAGTGGTTGGCAAATTCATTACAATTGTTGGGCAAAGTCATTTTTAGAGGTCGGATAAGTGATTAACAGTGGTTGGCAAAGTCGTTACAATTGTTGGTCAAAGTTATTTTTAGAGGTCGGATAAGTGATTTACAGTGGTTGGCAAAGTCATTACAATTATTGGTCAAAGTTATTTTTAGAGGTCGGATAAGTGATTAACAGTGGTTGGCAAAGTCATTACAATTGTTAGGCAAAGTATTTAGTGGTCTGATAAGTGATTAACAGTGGTTGGCAAAGTCGTTACAATTGTTGGGCAAAGTCATTTCTAGAGGTCGGATAAGTGATTAACAGTGGTTGGCAAAGTCATTACAATTGATGGGCAAAGTCATTTCTAGAGATCGGATAAGTGATTAACAGTGGTTGGCAAAGTCATTACGATTGGTGGGCAAAGTCATTTCTAGAGATCGGATAAGTGAATAACAGTGGTTGGGAAAGTCACTACAATTGTTGGGCAAAGTCATTTCTAGAGATCTGATAAGTGATTAACAGTGGTTGGCAAAGTCATTACAATTGATGGGCAAAGTCATTTCTAGAGATCGGATAAGTGATTAACAGTGGTTGGCAAAGTCATTACGATTGGTGGGCAAAGTCATTTCTAGAGATCGGATAAGTGAATAACAGTGGTTGGGAAAGTCACTACAATTGTTGGGCAAAGTCATTTCTAGAGATCTGATAAGTGATTAACAGTGGTTGGCAAAGTCATTACGATTGGTGGGTTAAGTCATTTCAAGAGATCGGATAAGTGATTAACAGTGGTTGGCAAATTCATTACAATTGTTGGGCAAAGTCATTTTTAGAGGTCTGATAAGTGATTAACAGTGGTTGGCAAAGTCGTTACAATTGTTGGTCAAAGTTATTTTAGAGGTCGGATAAGTGATTAACAGTGGTTGGCAAAGTCATTACAATTATTGGTCAAAGTTATTTTTAGAGGTCGGATAAGTGATTAACAGTGGTTGGCAAAGTCATTACAATTGTTAGGCAAAGTATTTAGTGGTCTGATAAGTGATTAACAGTGGTTGGCAAAGTCGTTACAATTGTTGGGCAAAGTCATTTCTAGAGGTCGGATAAGTGATTAACAGTGGTTGGCAAAGTCATTACAATTGTTGGGCAAAGTCATTTCTAGAGATCGGATAAGTGATTAACAGTGGTTGGCAAAGTCATTACGATTGGTGGGCAAAGTCATTTCTAGAGATCGGATAAGTGAATAACAGTTGTTGGCAAAGTCACTCCAATTGTTGGGCAAAGTCATTTTAGAGGTCGGATAAGTGATTAACAGTGGATGCCAAAGTCATTACAATTGTTGGGCAAAGTCATTTCTAGAGATCGGATAAGTGATTAACAGTGGTTGGCAAAGTCATTACAATTGTTGGGTTAAGTCATTTCTAGAGGTCAGATAAGTTAATTACATGGGTTGGCAAAGTCATTACAATTGTTGGTCAAAGTTATTTTTAGGGGTCGGATAAGTGATTAACAGTGGTTGGCAAAGTCATTTCAATTGTTGGGCAAAGTCATTTCTAGAGATCGGATAAGTGATTAACAGTGATTGGCAAAGTCATTACAATTGTTGGGCAAAGTCATTTCAAGAGATCGGATAATAGATTAATAGTGGTTGGCAAAGTCATTACAATTGTTGGGCAAAGTCATTTTTAGAGGTCGGATAAGTGATTAACAGTGGTTGGCAAAGTCATTACATTTGTTGGGCAAAGTAATTTTTAGAGGTCGGATAAGTGATTAACTGTGGTTGGCAAATTCATTACAATTGTTGGGCAAAGTCATTTTTAGAGGTCGGATAAGTGATTTACAGTGGTTGGCAAAGTCATTACAATTGTTGGGCAAAGTCATTTCTAGAGATCGGATAAGTGATTAACAGTGGTTGGCAAAGTCATTACGATTGGTGGGCAAAGTCATTTCTAGAGATCGGATAAGTGAATAACAGTTGTTGGCAAAGTCACTCCAATTGTTGGGCAAAGTCATTTTTAGAGGTCGGATAAGTGATTAACAGTGGATGCCAAAGTCATTACAATTGTTGGGCAAAGTCATTTCTAGAGATCGGATAAGTGATTAACAGTGGTTGGCAAAGTCATTACAATTGTTGGGTTAAGTAATTTCTAGAGGTCAGATAAGTTAATTACAGTGGTTGGCAAAGTCATTACAATTGTTGGTCAAAGTTATTTTTAGGGGTCGGATAAGTGATTAACAGTGGTTGGCAAAGTCATTTCAATCGTTGGGCAAAGTCATTTCTAGAGATCGGATAAGTGATTAACAGTGATTGGCAAAGTCATTACAATTGTTGGGCAAAGTCATTTCAAGAGATCGGATAATAGATTAACAGTGGTTGGCAAAGTCATTACAATTGTTGGGCAAAGTCATTTTTAGAGGTCGGATAAGTGATTAACAGTGGTTGGCAAAGTCATTACATTTGTTGGGCAAAGTAATTTTTAGAGGTCGGATAAGTGATTAACAGTGGTTGGCAAAGTCACTACAATTGTTGGGCAAAGTCATTTTTAGAGGTCGGATAAGTGATTTACAGTGGTTGGCAAAGTCATTACAATTGTTGGGCAAAGTCATTTTTAGAGTTCGTATAAGTGATTAACAGTGGTTGGCAAAGTCATTACAATTGTTGGGCAAAGTCATTTTTAGAGTTCGTTTAAGTGATTAACAGTGGTTGGCAAAGTCATTACAATTGTTGGGCAAAGTCATATTTAGAGTTCGTATAAGTGATTAACAGTGGTTGGCAAAGTCATTCCAATTGTTGGTCAAAGTTATTTTTAGAGGTCGGATAAGTGATTAACAGTGGTTGGCAAAGTCATTACAATTGTTGTGCAAAGTCATTTTTAGAGGTTGGATAATTGATTAACAGTGGTTGGCATAGTCGTTAAAATTGTTGGGCAAAGTCATTTCTAGAGGTCGAGTAAGTGAATTACAGTTGTTGGCAAAGTAATTACAATTGTTGGGCAAAGTCATTTCTAGAGATCGGATGAGTGATTAACAGTGGTTGGCAAAATCATTACGATTGGTGGGCAAAGTCATTTCTAGAGATCGGATAAGTGAATAACAGTGGTTGGCAAAGTCACTTCAATTGTTGGGCAAAGTCATTTCTAGAGATCGGATAAGTGATTAACAGTGGTTGTTAAAGTCATTACAATTGTTGGGCAAAGTCATTTTTAGAGTTCGTATAAGTGATTAACAGTGGTTTGTAAAGTCATTACAATTGTTGGGCAAAGTCATTTCTAGAGGTCGGATAAGTGAATTACAGTAGTTGGCAAAGTCATTACAATTGTTGGGCAAAGTCATTAAAAGAGGTCGGATAAGTGATTAACAGTGGTTGGCAAAGTCATTCCAATTGTTGGTCAAAGTTATTTTTAGAGGTCGGATAAGTGATTAACAGTGGTTGGCAAAGTCATTACAATTGTTAGGCAAAGTCATTTTTAGAGGTCGGATAAGTGATTAACAGTGGATGCCAAAGTCATTACAATTGTTGGGCAAAGTCATTTCTAGAGATCGGATAAGTGAATTACAGTGGTTGGCAAAGTAATTACAATTGTTGGGCAAAGTCATTTCTAGAGATCGGATAAGTGATTAACAGTGGTTGGCAAAATCATTACGATTGGTGGGCAAAGTCATTTCTAGAGATCGGATAAGTGAATAACAGTGGTTGGCAAAGTCACTACAATTGTTGGGCAAAGTCATTTTTAGAGGTCGGATAAGTGATTAACAGTGGTTGCCAAAGTCATTACAATTGTTGGGCAAAGTCATTTCTAGAGATCGGATAAGTGATTAACAGTGATTGGCAAAGTCATTACAATTGTTGGGCAAAGTCATTTTTAGAGGTCGGATAAGTGATTAACAGTGGTTGGCAAAGTCATTACATTTGTTGGGCAAAGTAATTTTTAGAGGTCGGATAAGTGATTAACAGTGGTTGGCAAATTCATTACAATAGTTGGGCAAAGTCATTTTTAGAGGTCGGATAAGTGATTTACAGTGGTTGGCAAAGTCATTACAATTGTTGGGCAAAGTCATTTTTAGAGGTCGGATAAGTGATTAACAGTGATTGGCAAAGTCATTACAATTGTTGGGCAAAGTCATTTCTAGAGATCGGATAAGTGATTAACAGTGGTTGTTAAAGTCATTACAATTGTTGGGCAAAGTCATTTTTAGAGTTCGTATAAGTGATTAACAGTGGTTGGCAAAGTCATTACAATTGTTGGGCAAAGTCATTTTTAGAGTTCGTATAAGTGATTAACAGTGGTTGGCAAAGTCATTACAATTGTTGGGCAAAGTCATTTTTAGAGTTCGTATAAGTGATTAACAGTGGTTGGCAAAGTCATTACAATTGTTGGGCAAAGTCATTTCTAGAGGTCGGATAAGTGAATTACAGTAGTTGGCAAAGTCATTCCAATTGTTGGTCAAAGTTATTTTTAGAGGTCGGATAAGTGATTAACAGTGGTTGGCAAAGTCATTACAATTGTTGGGCAAAGTCATTTTTAGAGGTTGGATAAGTGATTAACAGTGGTTGGCATAGTCGTTAAAATTGTTGGGCAAAGTCATTTCTAGAGGTCGAGTAAGTGAATTACAGTGGTTGGCAAAGTAATTACAATTGTTGGGCAAAGTCATTTCTAGAGATCGGATAAGTGATTAACAGTGGTTGGCAAAATCATTACGATTGGTGGGCAAAGTCATTTCTAGAGATCGGATAAGTGAATAACAGTGGTTGGCAAAGTCACTACAATTGTTGGGCAAAGTCATTTTTAGAGGTCGGATAAGTGATTAACAGTGGTTGCCAAAGTCATTACAATTGTTGGGCAAAGTCATTTCTAGAGATCGGATAAGTGATTAACAGTGATTGGCAAAGTCATTACAATTGTTGGGCAAAGTCATTCCTAGAGATCGGATAAGTGATTAACAGTGGTTGGCAAATTCATTACAATTGTTGGGCAAAGTCATTTTTAGAGATCGGATAAGTGATTAACAGTGGTTGGCAAAGTCATTACAATTGTTGGGCAAAGTCATTTCTAGAGATCAGATAAGTAAATAACAGTGGTTTGCAAAGTCACTACAATTGTTGGGCAAAGTCATTTTTAGAGGTCGGATAAGTGATTAACAGTGGTTGGCAAAGTTATTACAATTGTTGGGCAAAGTCATTTCTAGAGATCGGATAAGTGATTAACAGTGGTTGGCAAAGTCATTACGATTGGTGGGCAAAGTCATTTCTAGAGATCGGATAAGTGATTAACAGTGGTTGGCAAAGTCATTACAATTGTTGGATAAAGTCATTTTTAGAGGTCGGATAAGTGATTAACAGTGGTTGTTAAAGTCATTACAATTGTAGGGCAAAGTCATTTTTAGAGGTCGGATAAGTGATTAACAGTGGTTGGCAAAGTCATTACAATTGTTGGGCAAAGTCATTTTTAGAGGTCGGATAAGTGATTAACAGTGGTTGGCAAAGAAATTACAATTGTTGGGCAAAGTCATTTTTAGAGGTCGGACAAGTGATTAACAGTGGTTGGCAAAGTCATTTCAATTGTTGGGCAAAGTCATTTTTAGGGGTCGGATAAGTGATTAACAGTGGTTGGCAAAGTCATTGCAATTGTTGGTCAAAGTTATTTTTAGGGGTCGGATAAGTGATTAACAGTGGTTGGCAAAGTCACTACAATTGTTGGGCAAAGTCATTTTAGAGGTCGGATAAGTGATTAACAGTGGTTGCCAAAGTCATTACAATTGTTGGGCAAAGTCATTTTTAGAGGTCGGATAAGTGATTAACAGTGGTTGGCAAAGTCATTACAATTGTTGGGCAAAGTCATTTCTAGAGGACGGATAAGTGATTAACAGTGGTTGGCAAAGTCATTACAATTGTTGGACAAGGTCATTTTTAGAGGTAGGATAAGTGATTAACATTGGTTGTTAAAGTCATTACAATTGTTGGGCAAAGTCATTTTTAGAGTTCGTATAAGTGATTAACAGTGGTTGGCAAAGTCATTACAATTGTTGGGCAAAGTCATTTTTAGAGTTCGTATAAGTGATTAACAGTGGTTGGCAAAGTCATTACAATTGTTGGGCAAAGTCATTTTTAGAGTTCGTATAAGTGATTAACAGTGGTTGGCAAAGTCATTACAATTGTTGGGCAAAGTCATTTCTAGAGGTCGGATAAGTGAATTACAGTAGTTGGCAAAGTCATTCCAATTGTTGGTCAAAGTTATTTTTAGAGGTCGGATAAGTGATTAACAGTAGTTGGCAAAGTCATTACAATTGTTGGGCAAAGTCATTTTTAGAGGTTGGATAAGTGATTAACAGTGGTTGGCATAGTCGTTAAAATTGTTGGGCAAAGTCATTTCTAGAGGTCGAGTAAGTGAATTACAGTGGTTGGCAAAGTAATTACAATTATTGGGCAAAGTCATTTCTAGAGATCGGATAAGTGATTAACAGTGGTTGGCAAAATCATTACGATTGGTGGGCAAAGTCATTTCTAGAGATCGGATAAGTGAATAACAGTGGTTGGCAAAGTCACTACAATTGTTGGGCAAAGTCATTTTTAGAGGTCGGATAAGTGATTAACAGTGGTTGCCAAAGTCATTACAATTGTTGGGCAAAGTCATTTCTAGAGATCGGATAAGTGATTAACAGTGATTGGCAAAGTCATTACAATTGTTGGGCAAAGTCATTCCTAGAGATCGGATAAGTGATTAACAGTGGTTGGCAAATTCATTACAATTGTTGGGCAAAGTCATTTTTAGAGATCGGATAAGTGATTAACAGTGGTTGGCAAAGTCATTACAATTGTTGGGCAAAGTCATTTCTAGAGATCAGATAAGTGAATAACAGTGGTTTGCAAAGTCACTACAATTGTTGGGCAAAGTCATTTTAGAGGTCGGATAAGTGATTAACAGTGGTTGGCAAAGTTATTACAATTGTTGGGCAAAGTCATTTCTAGAGATCGGATAAGTGATTAACAGTGATTGGCAAAGTCATTACAATTGTTGGGCAAAGTCATTTTTAGAGGTCGGATAAGTGATTAACAGTGGTTGGCAAAGAAATTACAATTGTTGGGCATGGTCATTTTTAGAGGTCGGACAAGTGATTAACAGTGGTTGGCAAAGTCATTTCAATTGTTGGGCAAAGTCATTTTTAGGGGTCGGATAAGTGATTAACAGTGGTTGGCAAAGTCATTGCAATTGTTGGTCAAAGTTATTTTTAGGGGTCGGATAAGTGATTAACAGTGGTTGGCAAGGTCACTACAATTGTTGGACAAGGTCATTTTTAGAGGTCGGATAAGTGATTAACAGTGGTTGGCAAAGTCATTACAATTGTTGGGCAAAGTCATTTTTAGGGGTCGGATAAGTGATTAACAGTGGTTGGCAAAGTCATTGCAATTGTTGGTCAAAGTTATTTTTAGGGGTCGGATAAGTGATTAACAGTGGTTGGCAAGGTCACTACAATTGTTGGGCAAAGTCATTTTTAGAGGTCGGATAAGTGATTAACAGTGGTTGCCAAAGTCATTACAATTGTTGGGCAAAGTCATTTTTAGAGGTCGGATAAGTGATTAACAGTGGTTGGCAAAGTCATTACATTTGTTGGGCAAAGTAATTTTTAGAGGTCGTATAAGTGATTAACAGTGGTTGGCAAAGAAATTACAATTGTTGGGCATGGTCATTTTTAGAGGTCGGACAAGTGATTAACAGTGGTTGGCAAAGTCATTTCAATTGTTGGGCAAAGTCATTTTTAGGGGTCGGATAAGTGATTAACAGTGGTTGGCAAAGTCATTGCAATTGTTGGTCAAAGTTATTTTTAGGGGTCGGATAAGTGATTAACAGTGGTTGGCAAGGTCACTACAATTGTTGGACAAGGTCATTTATAGAGGTCGGATAAGTGATTAACAGTGGTTGGCAAAGTCATTACAATTGTTGGGCAAAGTCATTTTTAGAGGTCGGATAAGTGATTAACAGTGGTTGGCAAAGTCATCACAATTGTTGGGCAAAGTCATTTTTAGAGGTCGGATAAGTGATTAACAGTGGTTGGCAAAGTCATTACATTTGTTGGGCAAAGTAATTTTTAGAGGACGTATAAGTGATTAACAGTGGTTGGCAAAGTCATTACAATTGTTGGATAAAGTCATTTTTAGAGGTCGGATAAGTGATTAACAGTGGTTGTTAAAGTAATTACAATTGTTGGGCAAAGTCATTTTTAGAGGTCGGATAAGTGATTAACAGTGGTTGGCAAAGTCATTACAATTGTTGGGCAAAGTCATTTTTAGAGGTCGGATAAGTGATTAACAGTGGTTGGCAAAGAAATTACAATTGTTGGGCATGGTCATTTTTAGAGGTCGGACAAGTGATTAACAGTGGTTGGCAAAGTCATTTCAATTGTCGGGCAAAGTCATTTTTAGGGGTCGGATAAGTGATTAACAGTGGTTGGCAAAGTCATTGCAATTGTTGGTCAAAGTTATTTTAGGGGTCGGATAAGTGATTAACAGTGGTTGGCAAGTCACTACAATTGTTGGGCAAAGTCATTTTTAGAGGTCGGATAAGTGATTAACAGTGGTTGGCAAAGTCATTACAATTGTTGGGCAAAGTCATTTCTAGAGGACGGATAAGTGATTAACACTGGTTGGCAAAGTCATTACAATTGTTGGACAAGGTCATTTTTAGAGGTCGGATAAGTGATTAACAGTGGTTGGCAAAGTTATTACAATTGTTGGGCAAAGTCATTTTTAGAGGTCGGATAAGTGATTAACAGTGGTTGGCAAAGTCATCACAATTGTTGGGCAAAGTCATTTTTAGAGGTCGGATAAGTGATTAACAGTGGTTGGCAAAGTCATTACATTTGTTGGGCAAAGTAATTTTTAGAGGTCGTATAAGTGATTAACAGTGGTTGGCAAAGTCATTACAATTGTTGGGCAAAGTCATTTATAGAGGTCGGATAAGTGATTAACAGTGGTTGGCAAAGTCATTACATTTGTTGGGCAAAGTAATTTTTAGAGGTCGTATAAGTGATTAACAGTGGTTGGCAAAGTCATTACAATTGTTGGGCAAAGTCATTTATAGAGGTCGGATAAGTGATTAACAGTGGTTGTTAAAGTAATTACAATTGTTGGGCAAAGTCATTTTTAGAGGTCGGATAAGTGATTAACAGTGGTTGGCAAAGTCATCACAATTGTTGGGCAAAGTCATTTTTAGAGGTCGGATAAGTGATTAACAGTGGTTGGCAAAGTCATTACATTTGTTGGGCAAAGTAATTTTAGAGGTCGTATAAGTGATTAACAGTGGTTGGCAAAGTCATTACAATTGTTGGGCAAAGTCATTTATAGAGGTCGGATAAGTGAAAAACAGTGGTTGGCAAATTCATTACAATTGTTGGGCAAAGTCATTTTTAGAGATCGGATAAGTGATTAACAGTGGTTGGCAAAGTCATTACAATTGTTGGGCAAAGTCATTTCTAGAGATCAGATAAGTGAATAACAGTGGTTTGCAAAGTCACTACAATTGTTGGGCAAAGTCATTTTTAGAGGTCGGATAAGTGATTAACAGTGGTTGGCAAAGTTATTACAATTGTTGGGCAAAGTCATTTCTAGAGATCGGATAAGTGATTAACAGTGATTGGCAAAGTCATTACAATTGTTGGGCAAAGTCATTTCTAGAGGACGGATAAGTTATTAACAGTGGTTGGCAAAGTCATTACAATTGTTGGATAAAGTCATTTTTAGAGGTCGGATAAGTGATTAACAGTGGTTGTTAAAGTCATTACAATTGTTGGGCAAAGTCATTTTTAGAGGTCGGATAAGTGATTAACAGTGGTTGGCAAAGTCATTACAATTGTTGGGCAAGTCATTTTTAGAGGTCGGATAAGTGATTAACAGTGGTTGGCAAAGAAATTACAATTGTTGGGCAAAGTCATTTTTAGAGGTCGGACAAGTGATTAACAGTGGTTGGCAAAGTCATTTCAATTGTTGGGCAAAGTCATTTTAGATGTCGGATAAGTGATTAACAGTGGTTGGCAAAGTCATTGCAATTGTTGGTCAAAGTTATTTTTAGGGGTCGGATAAGTGATTAACAGTGGTTGGCAAAGTCACTACAATTGTTGGGCAAAGTCATTTTTAGAGGTCGGATGAGTGATTAACAGTGGTTGCCAAAGTCATTACAATTGTTGGGCAAAGTCATTTTTAGAGGTCGGATAAGTGATTAACAGTGGTTGGCAAAGTCATTACAATTGTTGGACAAGGTCATTTTTAGAGGTCGGATAAGTGATTAACAGTGGTTGTTAAAAACATTACAATTGTTGGGCAAAGTCATTTTTAGAGGTCGGATAAGTGATTAACAGTGGTTGGCAAAGTCATCACAATTGTTGGGCAAAGTCATTTTTAGAGGTCGGATAAGTGATTAACAGTGGTTGTTAAAAACATTACAATTGTTGGGCAAAGTCATTTTTAGAGGTCGGATAAGTGATTAACAGTGGTTGGCAAAGTCATCACAATTGTTGGGCAAAGTCATTTTTAGAGGTCGGATAAGTGATTAACAGTGGTTGGCAAAGTCATTACATTTGTTGGGCAAAGTCATTTCTAGAGATCGGATAAGTGATTAACAGTGATTGGCAAAGTCATTACAATTGTTATGCAAAGTCATTTCAAGAGATCGGATAATGGATGTACAGTGGTTGGCAAAGTCATTACAATTGTTGGGCAAAGTCATTTTTAGAGGTCGGATAAGTGATTAACAGTGGTTGGCAAAGTCATTACAATTGTTGGGCAAAGTCATTTCTAGAGATCGGATAAGTGTTTAACAGTGATTGGCAAAGTCATTACAATTGTTGGGCAAAGTCATTTCAAGAGATCGGATAATGGATTAACAGTGGTTGGCAAAGTCATTACAATTGTTGGGCAAAGTCATTTTTAGAGGTCGGATAAGTGATTTACAGTGGTTGGCAAAGTCATTACAATTGTTGGGCAAAGTCATTTCAAGAGATCGGATAAGTGATTAACAGTGGCTTGCAAAGTCATTTCAATAGTTGGCCAAAGTCATTTCTAGAGATCGGATAAGTGATTAACAGTGGTTGGCAAAGTCATTACAATTGTTGGGCAAAGTCATTTCTAGAGATCGGATTAGTGATTAACAGTGGTTGGCAAAGTCATTACAATTGTTGGTCAAAGTTATTTTTAGATGTCGGATAAGTGATTAAGAGTAGTTGGCAAAGTCATTACAATTGTTGGGCAAAGTCATTTCTAGAGATCGGATAAGTGATTAACAGTGGTTGGCAAAGTCATTACAATTGTTGGGCAAAGTCATTTATAGAGGTCGGATAAGTGATTAACAGTGGTTGGCAAAGTCATTACATTTGTTGGGCAAAGTAATTTTAGAGGTCGTATAAGTGATTTACAGTGGTTGGCAAAGTCATTACAATTGTTGGGCAAAGTCATTTATAGAGGTCGGATAAGTGATTAACAGTGGTTGTTAAAGTAATTACAATTGTTGGGCAAAGTAATTTTTAGAGGTCGGATAAGTGATTAACAGTGGTTGGCAAAGTCATCACAATTGTTGGGCAAAGTCATTTTTAGAGGTCGGATAAGTGATTAACAGTGGTTGGCAAAGTCATTACATTTGTTTGGCAAAGTAATTTTTAGAGGTCGTATAAGTGATTAACAGTGGTTGGCAAAGTCATTACAATTGTTGGGCAAAGTCATTTATAGAGGTCGGATAAGTGAAAAACAGTGGTTGGCAAATTCATTACAATTGTTGGGCAAAGTCATTTTTAGAGATCGGATAAGTGATTAACAGTGGTTGGCAAAGTCATTACAATTGTTGGGCAAAGTCATTTCTAGAGATCAGATAAGTGAATAACAGTGGTTTGCAAAGTCACTACAATTGTTGGGCAAAGTCATTTTAGAGGTCGGATAAGTGATTAACAGTGGTTGGCAAAGTTATTACAATTGCTGGGCAAAGTCATTTCTAGAGATCGGATAAGTGATTAACAGTGATTAGCAAAGTCATTACAATTGTTGGGCAAAGTCATTTCTAGAGGACGGATAAGTTATTAACAGTGGTTGGCAAAGTCATTACAATTGTTGGATAAAGTCATTTTTAGAGGTCGGATAAGTGATTAACAGTGGTTGTTAAAGTCATTACAATTGTTGGGCAAAGTCATTTTTAGAGGTCGGATAAGTGATTAACAGTGGTTGGCAAAGTCATTACAATTGTTGGGCAAAGTCATTTTAGAGGTCGGATAAGTGATTAACAGTGGTTGGCAAAGAAATTACAATTGTTGGGCAAAGTCATTTTTAGAGGTCGGACAAGTGATTAACAGTGGTTGGCAAAGTCATTTCAATTGTTGGGCAAAGTCATTTTTAGAGGTCGGATAAGTGATTAACAGTGGTTGGCAAAGTCATCACAATTGTTGGGCAAAGTCATTTTTAGAGGTCGGATAAGTGATTAACAGTGGTTGGCAAAGTCATTACATTTGTTTGGCAAAGTAATTTTTAGAGGTCGTATAAGTGATTAACAGTGGTTGGCAAAGTCATTACAATTGTTGGGCAAAGTCATTTATAGAGGTCGGATAAGTGAAAAACAGTGGTTGGCAAATTCATTACAATTGTTGGGCAAAGTCATTTTTAGAGATCGGATAAGTGATTAACAGTGGTTGGCAAAGTCATTACAATTGTTGGGCAAAGTCATTTCTAGAGATCAGATAAGTGAATAACAGTGGTTTGCAAAGTCACTACAATTGTTGGGCAAAGTCATTTTTAGAGGTCGGATAAGTGATTAACAGTGGTTGGCAAAGTTATTACAATTGTTGGGCAAAGTCATTTCTAGAGATCGGATAAGTGATTAACAGTGATTAGCAAAGTCATTACAATTGTTGGGCAAAGTCATTTCTAGAGGACGGATAAGTTATTAACAGTGGTTGGCAAAGTCATTACAATTGTTGGATAAAGTCATTTTTAGAGGTCGGATAAGTGATTAACAGTGGTTGTTAAAGTCATTACAATTGTTGGGCAAAGTCATTTTTAGAGGTCGGATAAGTGATTAACAGTGGTTGGCAAAGTCATTACAATTGTTGGGCAAAGTCATTTTTAGAGGTCGGATAAGTGATTAACAGTGGTTGGCAAAGAAATTACAATTGTTGGGCAAAGTCATTTTTAGAGGTCGGACAAGTGATTAACAGTGGTTGGCAAAGTCATTTCAATTGTTGGGCAAAGTCATTTTTAGAGGTCGGATAAGTGATTAACAGTGGTTGGCAAAGTCATTGCAATTGTTGGTCAAAGTTATTTTAGGGGTCGGATAAGTGATTAACAGTGGTTGGCAAAGTCACTACAATTGTTGGGCAAAGTCATTTTTAGAGGTCGGATGAGTGATTAACAGTGGTTGCCAAAGTCATTACAATTGTTGGGCAAAGTCATTTTTAGAGGTCGGATAAGTGATTAACAGTGGTTGGCAAAGTCATTACAATTGTTGGGCAAAGTCATTTCTAGAGGACGGATAAGTGATAAACAGTGGTTGGCAAAGTCATTACAATTGTTGGACAAGGTCATTTTTAGAGGTCGGATAAGTGATTAACAGTGGTTGTTAAAAACATTACAATTGTTGGGCAAAGTCATTTTTAGAGGTCGGATAAGTGATTAACAGTGGTTGGCAAAGTCATCACAATTGTTGGGCAAAGTCATTTTTAGAGGTCGGATAAGTGATTAACAGTGGTTGGCAAAGTCATTACATTTGTTGGGCAAAGTCATTTCTAGAGATCGGATAAGTGATTAACAGTGATTGGCAAAGTCATTACAATTGTTATGCAAAGTCATTTCAAGAGATCGGATAATGGATGTACAGTGGTTGGCAAAGTCATTACAATTGTTGGGCAAAGTCATTTTAGAGGTCGGATAAGTGATTAACAGTGGTTGGCAAAGTCATTACAATTGTTGGGCAAAGTCATTTCTAGAGATCGGATAAGTGTTTAACAGTGATTGGCAAAGTCATTACAATTGTTGGGCAAAGTCATTTCTAGAGGACGGATAAGTTATTAACAGTGGTTGGCAAAGTCATTACAATTGTTGGATAAAGTCATTTTTAGAGGTCGGATAAGTGATTAACAGTGGTTGGCAAAGAAATTACAATTGTTGGGCAAAGTCATTTTTAGAGGTCGGACAAGTGATTAACAGTGGTTGGCAAAGTCATTTCAATTGTTGGGCAAAGTCATTTTTAGAGGTCGGATAAGTGATTAACAGTGGTTGGCAAAGTCATTGCAATTGTTGGTCAAAGTTATTTTTAGGGGTCGGATAAGTGATTAACAGTGGTTGGCAAAGTCACTACAATTGTTGGGCAAAGTCATTTTTAGAGGTCGGATGAGTGATTAACAGTGGTTGCCAAAGTCATTACAATTGTTGGGCAAAGTCATTTTTAGAGGTCGGATAAGTGATTAACAGTGGTTGGCAAAGTCATTACAATTGTTGGGCAAAGTCATTTCTAGAGGACGGATAAGTGATAAACAGTGGTTGGCAAAGTCATTACAATTGTTGGACAAGGTCATTTTTAGAGGTCGGATAAGTGATTAACAGTGGTTGTTAAAAACATTACAATTGTTGGGCAAAGTCATTTTTAGAGGTCGGATAAGTGATTAACAGTGGTTGGCAAAGTCATCACAATTGTTGGGGCAAAGTCATTTTTAGAGGTCGGATAAGTGATTAACAGTGGTTGGCAAAGTCATTACATTTGTTGGGCAAAGTCATTTCTAGAGATCGGATAAGTGATTAACAGTGATTGGCAAAGTCATTACAATTGTTATGCAAAGTCATTTCAAGAGATCGGATAATGGATGTACAGTGGTTGGCAAAGTCATTACAATTGTTGGGCAAAGTCATTTTTAGAGGTCGGATAAGTGATTAACAGTGGTTGGCAAAGTCATTACAATTGTTGGGCAAAGTCATTTCTAGAGATCGGATAAGTGTTTAACAGTGATTGGCAAAGTCATTACAATTGTTGGGCAAAGTCATTTCTAGAGGACGGATAAGTTATTAACAGTGGTTGGCAAAGTCATTACAATTGTTGGATAAAGTCATTTTTAGAGGTCGGATAAGTGATTAACAGTGGTTGTTAAAGTCATTACAATTGTTGGGCAAAGTCATTTTTAGAGGTCGGATAAGTGATTAACAGTGGTTGGCAAAGTCATTACAATTGTTGGGCAAAGTCATTTTTAGAGGTCGGATAAGTGATTAACAGTGGTTGGCAAAGAAATTACAATTGTTGGGCAAAGTCATTTTTAGAGGTCGGACAAGTGATTAACAGTGGTTGGCAAAGTCATTTCAATTGTTGGGCAAAGTCATTTTTAGAGGTCGGATAAGTGATTAACAGTGGTTGGCAAAGTCATTGCAATTGTTGGTCAAAGTTATTTTTAGGGGTCGGATAAGTGATTAACAGTGGTTGGCAAAGTCACTACAATTGTTGGGCAAAGTCATTTTTAGAGGTCGGATGAGTGATTAACAGTGGTTGCCAAAGTCATTACAATTGTTGGGCAAAGTCATTTTTAGAGGTCGGATAAGTGATTAACAGTGGTTGGCAAAGTCATTACAATTGTTGGGCAAAGTCATTTCTAGAGGACGGATAAGTGATAAACAGTGGTTGGCAAAGTCATTACAATTGTTGGACAAGGTCATTTTTAGAGGTCGGATAAGTGATTAACAGTGGTTGTTAAAAACATTACAATTGTTGGGCAAAGTCATTTTTAGAGGTCGGATAAGTGATTAACAGTGGTTGGCAAAGTCATCACAATTGTTGGGCAAAGTCATTTTAGAGGTCGGATAAGTGATTAACAGTGGTTGGCAAAGTCATTACATTTGTTGGGCAAAGTCATTTCTAGAGATCGGATAAGTGATTAACAGTGATTGGCAAAGTCATTACAATTGTTATGCAAAGTCATTTCAAGAGATCGGATAATGGATGTACAGTGGTTGGCAAAGTCATTACAATTGTTGGGCAAAGTCATTTTTAGAGGTCGGATAAGTGATTAACAGTGGTTGGCAAAGTCATTACAATTGTTGGGCAAAGTCATTTCTAGAGATCGGATAAGTGTTTAACAGTGATTGGCAAAGTCATTACAATTGTTGGGCAAAGTCATTTTAAGAGATCGGATAATGGATTAACAGTGGTTGGCAAAGTCATTACAATTGTTGGGCAAAGTCATTTTTAGAGGTCGGATAAGTGATTAACAGTGGTTGGCAAAGTCATTACAATTGTTGGGCAAAGTCTTTTTTAGAGGTCGGATAAGTGATTAACAGTGATTGGCAAAGTCATTTCAATTGTTGGGCAAAGTCATTTCAAGAGATCGGATAATGGATTAACAGTGGCTGGCAAAGTCATTACAATTGTTGGGCAAAGTCATTTTTAGAGGTCGAATAAGTGATTAACAGTGGTTTGCAAAGTCATTACAAATGTTGGGCAAAGTCATTTTTAGAGGTCGGATAAGTGATTTACAGTGGTTGGCAAAGTCATTACAATTGTTGGGCAAAGTCATTTTTAATGGTCGGATAAGTGATTAACAGTGGCTTGCAAAGTCATTTCAATAGTTGGCCAAAGTCATTTCTAGAGATCGGATAAGTGATTAACAGTGGTTGGCAAAGTCATTACAATTGTTGGGCAAAGTCATTTCTAGAGATCGGATTAGTGATTAACAGTGGTTGGCAAAGTCATTACAATTGTTGGTCAAAGTTATTTTTAGATGTCGGATAAGTGATTAAGAGTAGTTGGCAAAGTCATTACAATTGTTGGGCAAAGTCATTTCTAGAGATCGGATAAGTGATTAAAAGTGGTTGGCAAAGTCATTACAATTGTTGGGCAAAGTCATTTCTAGAGATTGGATAAGTGATTAACAGTGGTTGGCAAAGTCATTACAATTGTTGGGCAAAGTCATTTTTGGAGGTCGGATAAGTGATTAACAGTGGTTGGCAAAGTCATTACAATTGTTGGTCAAAGTTATTTTTAGAGGTCGGTTAAGTGATTAACAGTGGTTGGCAAAGTCATTACAATTGTTGGGCAAAGTCATTTCTAGAGATCGGATAAGTGATTAACAGTGGTTGGCAAAGTCATTACAATTGTTGGGCAAAGTCATTTCTAGAGATCGGATAAGTGATTAACAGTGGTTGGCAAAGTCATTACAATTGTTGGGCAAAGTCATTTCAAGAGATCGGATAAGTGATTAACAGTGGTTGGCAAAGTCATTACAATTGTTGGGCAAAGTCATTTCTAGAGGTCGGATAAGTGATTAACAGTGGTTGGAAAAGTCATTCCAATTATTGGTCAAAGTTATTTTTAGGGGTCGGATAAGTGATTAACAGTGGTTGGCAAAGTCATTACAATTGTTGGGCAAAGTCATTTTTAGGGGTCGGATAAGTGATTAACAGTGGTTGGCAAAGTCATTACAATTGTTGGGCAAAGTCATTTCTAGAGATCGGATAAGTGATTAACAGTGGTTGGCAAAGTCATCACAATTGTTGGGCAAAGTCATTTCTAGAGATCGGATTAGTTATTAACAGTGGTTGGCAAAGTCTAACAATTGTTGGTCAAAGTTATTTTTAGATGTCGGATAAGTGATTTAGAGTAGTTGGCAAAGTCATTACAATTGTTGGGCAAAGTCATTTCTAGAGATCGGATAAGTGAATGACAGTGGTTGGCAAAGTCACTACAATTGTTGAGCAAAGTCATTTTTAGAGGTCGGATAAGTGATTAACAGTGGTTGCCAAAGTCATTACAATTGTTGGTGAAAGTTATTTTTAGAGGTCGGATAAGTGATTAACAGTGGTTGGCAAAGTCATTACAATTGTTGGGCAAAGTCATTTGTAGAGATCGGATAAGTGAATAACAGTGGTTGGCAAAGTCACTACAATTGTTGAGCAAAGTCATTTTTAGAGTTCGTATAATTGATTAACAGTGGTTGGCAAAGTCATTACAATTGTTGGGCAAAGTCATTTCTAGAGATCGGATAAGTGATTAACAGTGATTGGCAAAGTCATTACAATTGTTGGCAAAGTCATTTCTAGAGATCGGATAAGTGATTAACAGTGGTTGGCAAAGTTATTACATTGTTGGTCAAAGTTATTTTAGAGGTCGGATTAGTGATTAACAGTGGTTGGCAAAGTCATTACAATTGTTGGTCAAAGTTATTTTTAGATGTCGGATAAGTGATTAAGAGTAGTTGGCAAAGTCATTACAATTGTTGGGCAAAGTCATTTCTAGAGATTGGATAAGTGATTAACAGTGGTTGGCAAAGTCATTACAATTGTTGGGCAAAGTCATTTTTAGAGGTCGGATAAGTGATTAACAGTGGTTGGCAAAGTCATTACAATTGTTGGGCTAAGTCATTTCTAGAGATCGGATAAGTGATTAACAGTGGTTGGCAAAGTCATTACAATTGTTGGGCAAAGTCATTTTTAGAGGTCGGATAAGTGATTAACAGTGGTTGGCAAATCCATTACAATTGTTGGGCAAAGTCATTTCTAGAGATCGGATAAGTGATTAACAGTGATTGGCAAAGTCATTACAATTGTTGGGCAAAGTCATTTTTAGAGTCGGATAAGTGATTAACAGTGGTTGGCAAAGTCATTACAATTGTTGGGCAAAGTCATTCCTAGAGATCGGATAAGTGATTAACAGTGATTGGCAAAGTCATTACAATTGTTGGGCAAAGTCATTTTTAGAGGTCGGATAAGTGATTAACAGTGGTTGCAAAGTCATTACATTTGTTGGGCAAAGTCATTTTTGGAGGTCGGATAAGTGATTAACAGTGGTTGGCAAAGTCATTACAATTGTTGGGCAAAGTCATTTCAAGAGATCGGATAAGTGATTAACAGTGATTGGCAAAGTCATTACAATTGTTGGGCAAAGTCATTTTTAGAGGTCGGATAAGTGATTAACAGTGGTTGGCAAAGTCATTACAATTGTTGGGCAAAGTCATTCCTAGAGATCGGATAAGTGATTAACAGTGATTGGCTAAGTCATTACAATTGTTGGGCAAAGTCATTTTAGAGGTCGGATAAGTGATTAACAGTGGTTGGCAAAGTCATTACATTTGTTGGGCAAAGTCATTTTGGAGGTCGGATAAGTGATTAACAGTGGTTGGCAAAGTCATTACAATTGTTGGGCAAAGTCATTTCAAGAGATCGGATAATGGATTAACAGTGGCTGGCAAAGTCATTACAATTGTTGGGCAAAGTCATTTTTAGAGGTCGAATAAGTGATTAACAGTGGTTTGCAAAGTCATTACAATTGTTGGGCAAAGTCATTTTTAGAGGTCGGATAAGTGATATACAGTGGTTGGCAAAGTCATTACAATTGTTGGGCAAAGTCATTTTTAATGGTCGGATAAGTGATTAACAGTGGCTTGCAAAGTCATTTCAATAGTTGGCCAAAGTCATTTCTAGAGATCGGATAAGTGATTAACAGTGGTTGGCAAAGTCATTACAATTGTTGGGCAAAGTCATTTCTAGAGATCGGATTAGTGATTAACAGTGGTTGGCAAAGTCATTACAATTGTTGGTCAAAGTTATTTTTAGATGTCGGATAAGTGATTAAGAGTAGTTGGCAAAGTCATTACAATTGTTGGGCAAAGTCATTTCTAGAGATTGGATAAGTGATTAACAGTGGTTGGCAAAGTCATTACAATTGTTGGGCAAAGTCATTTTTGGAGGTCGGATAAGTGATTAACAGTGGTTGGCAAAGTCATTACAATTGTTGGTCAAGGTTATTTTTAGAGGTCGGTTAAGTGATTAGCAGTGGTTGGCAAAGTCATTCCAATTGTTGGGCAAAGTCATTTCTAGAGATCGGATAAGTGATTAACAGTGGTTGGCAAAGTCATTACAATTGTTGGGCAAAGTCATTTCTAGAGATCGGATAAGTGATTAACAGTGGTTGGCAAAGTCATTACAATTGTTGGGCAAAGTCATTTCTAGAGATCGGATAAGTGATTAACAGTGGTTGGCAAAGTCATTACAATTGTTGGCTAAAGTCATTTTTAGAGGTCGGATAAGTGATTAACAGTGGTTGGCAAAGTCATTACAATTGTTGGGCAAAGTCATTTCTAGAGGTCGGATAAGTGATTAACAGTGGTTGGAAAAGTCATTCCAATTATTGGTCAAAGTTATTTTTAGGGGTCGGATAAGTGATTAACAGTGGTTGGCAAAGTCATTACAATTGTTGGGCAAAGTCATTTTTAGAGGTCGGATAAGTGATTAACAGTGGTTGGCAAAGTCATTACAATTGTTGGGCAAAGTCATTTCTAGAGATCGGATAAGTGATTAACAGTGGTTGGCAAAGTCATCACAATTGTTGGGCAAAGTCATTTCTAGAGATCGGATTAGTGATTAACAGTGGTTGGCAAAGTCATTACAATTGTTGGTCAAAGTTATTTTTAGATGTCGGATAAGTGATTTAGAGTAGTTGGCAAAGTCATTACAATTGTTGGGCAAAGTCATTTCTAGAGATCGGATAAGTGAATAACAGTGGTTGGCAAAGTCACTACAATTGTTGGGCAAAGTCATTTTTAGAGGTCGGATAAGTGATTTACAGTGGTTGCCAAAGTCATTACAATTGTTGGTGAAAGTTATTTTTAGAGGTCGGATAAGTGATTAACAGTGGTTGGCAAAGTCATTACAATTGTTGGGCAAAGTCATTTCTAGAGATCGGATAAGTGAATAACAGTTGTTGGCAAAGTCACTACAATTGTTGAGCAAAGTCATTTCTAGAGATCGGATAAGTGATTAACAGTGGTTGGCAAAGTCATTACAATTGTTGGCTAAAGTCATTTTTAGAGGTCGGATAAGTGATTAACAGTGGTTGGCAAAGTCATTACAATTGTTGGGCAAAGTCATTTCTAGAGGTCGGATAAGTGATTAACAGTGGTTGGAAAAGTCATTCCAATTATTGGTCAAAGTTATTTTTAGGGGTCGGATAAGTGATTAACAGTAGTTGGCAAAGTCATTACAATTGTTGGGCAAAGTCATTTTTAGAGATCGGATAAGTGATTAACAGTGGTTGGCAAAGTCATTACAAATGTTGGGCAAAGTCATTTCTAGAGATCGGATAAGTGATTAACATTGGTTGGCAAAGTCATTACAATTGTTGGGCAAAGTCATTTCTAGAGATCGGATAAGTGATTAACAGTGGTTGGCAAAGTCATTACAATTGTTGGCTAAAGTCATTTTAGAGGTCGGATAAGTGATTAACAGTGGTTGGCAAAGTCATTACAATTGTTGGGCAAAGTCATTTCTAGAGGTCGGATAAGTGATTAACATTGGTTGGAAAAGTCATTCCAATTATTGGTCAAAGTTATTTTTAGGGGTCGGATAAGTGATTAACAGTGGTTGGCAAAGTCATTACAATTGTTGGGCAAAGTCATTTTAGAGGTCGGATAAGTGATTAACAGTGGTTGGCAAAGTCATTACAATTGTTGGGCAAAGTCATTTCTAGAGATCGGATAAGTGATTAACAGTGGTTGGCAAAGTCATCACAATTGTTGGGCAAAGTCATTTCTAGAGATCGGATTAGTGATTAACAGTGGTTGGCAAAGTCATTACAATTGTTGGTCAAAGTTATTTTTAGATGTCGGATAAGTGATTTAGAGTAGTTGGCAAAGTCATTACAATTGTTGGGCAAAGTCATTTCTAGAGATCGGATAAGTGAATAACAGTGGTTGGCAAAGTCAATACAATTGTTGAGCAAAGTCATTTTTAGAGGTCGGATAAGTGATTAACAGTGGTTGCCAAAGTCATTACAATTGTTGGTGAAAGTTATTTTTAGAGGTCGGATAAGTGATTAACAGTGGTTGGCAAAGTCATTACAATTGTTGGGCAAAGTCATTTCTAGAGATCGGATAAGTGAATAACAGTGGTTGGCAAAGTCACTACAATTGTTGAGCAAAGTCATTTTTAGAGTTCGTATAATTGATTAACAGTGGTTGGCAAAGTCATTACAATTGTTGGGCAAAGTCATTTCTAGAGGTCGGATAAGTGAATTACAGTGGTTGGCAAAGTCATTACAATTGTTTGGCAAAGTCATTTCTACAAATCGGAAAGGTGATTAACAGTGATTGGCAAAGTCATTACAATTGTTGGGCAAAGTCATTTCTAGAGATCGGATAAGTGATTAACAGTGGTTGGCAAAGTTATTACAATTGTTGGTCAAAGTTATTTTAGAGGTCGGATTAGTGATTAACAGTGGTTGGCAAAGTCATTACAATTGTTGGTCAAAGTTATTTTTAGATGTCGGATAAGTGATTAAGAGTAGTTGGCAAAGTCATTACAATTGTTGGGCAAAGTCATTTCTAGAGATTGGATAAGTGATTAACAGTGGTTGGCAAAGTCATTACAATTGTTGGGCAAAGTCATTTCTAGAGGTCGGATAAGTGATTAACAGTGGTTGGCAAAGTCATTACAATTGTTAGGCTAAGTCATTTCTAGAGATCGGATAAGTGATTAACAGTGGTTGGCAAAGTCATTACAATTGTTGGGCAAAGTCATTTTTAGAGGTCGGATAAGTGATTAACAGTGGTTGGCAAATCCATTACAATTGTTGGGCAAAGTCATTTCTAGAGATCGGATAAGTGATTAACAGTGATTGGCAAAGTCATTACAATTGTTGGGCAAAGTCATTTTAGAGGTCGGATAAGTGATTAACAGTGGTTGGCAAAGTCATTACAATTGTTGGGCAAAGTCATTTCTAGAGATCGGATAAGTGATTAACAGTGGTTGGCAAAGTCATTACAATTGTTGGGCAAGTCATTTTTAGAGGTCGGATAAGTGATTAACAGTGGTTGGCAAAGTTATACAATTGTTGGTCAAAGTTATTTTTAGATGTCGGATAAGTGATTTAGAGTAGTTGGCAAAGTCATTACAATTGTTGGGCAAAGTCATTTCTAGAGATCGGATAAGTGATTACAGTGATTGGCAAAGTCATTACACCTGTTGGGCAAAGTCATTCTAGAGATCGGATAAGTGATTAACAGTGGTTGGCAAAGTCATTACAATTGTTGGGCAAAGTCATTTTTAGAGGTCGGATAAGTGATTAACAGTGGTTGGCAAAGTCATTACAATTGTTGGGCAAAGTCATTTCTAGAGATCGGATAAGTGATTAACAGTTGTTGGCAAAGTCTTACAATTGTTGGGCAAAGTCATTCTAGAGATCGGATTAGTGATTAACAGTGGTTGGCAAAGTCATTACAATTGTTGGTCAAAGTTATTTTTAGATGTCGGATAAGTGATTTAGAGTAGTTGGAAAAGTCATTACAATTGTTGGGCAAAGTCATTTCTAGAGATCGGATAAGTGAATAACAGTGGTTGGCAAAGTCACTACAATTGTTGAGCAAAGTCATTTTTAGAGGTCGGATAAGTGATTAACAGTGGTTGCCAAAGTCATTACAATTGTTGGTGAAATTTATTTTTAGAGGTCGGTTAAGTGATTAACAGTGGTTGGCAAAGTCATTACAATTGTTGGGCGAAGTCATTTTTAGAGTTCGCATAAGTGATTAACAGTGGTTGGCAAAGTCATTACAATTGTTGGGCAAAGTCATTTCTAGAGATCGGATAAGTGATTAACAGTGGTTGGCAAAGTCATTACAATTGTTGGGCAAAGTCATTTTTAGAGTTCGTATAAGTGATTAACAGTGGTTGGCAAAGTCATTACAATTGTTGGGCAAAGTCATTTCTAGAGATCGGATAAGTGATTAACAGTGGTTGGCAAAGTCATTACAATTGTTGGGCAAAGTCATTTTTAGAGTCGGATAAGTGATTTAGAGTAGTTGGCAAAGTCATTACAATTGTTGGGCAAAGTCATTTCTAGAGATCGGATAATTGATTAACAGTGGTTGGCAAAGTCATTACAATTGTTGGGCAAAGTCATTTTTAGAGGTCGGTTAAGTGATTAACAGTGGTTGGCAAATCCATTACAATTGTTGGTCAAAGTTATTTTTAGAAGTCGGTTAAGTGATTAACAGTGGTTGGCAAAGTTATACAATTGTTGGGCAAAGTCATTTCTAGAGATCGGATAAGTGAATAACAGTGGTTGGCAAAGTCACTACAATTGTTGAGCTAAGTCATTTTTAGAGGTCGGATAAGTGATTAACAGTGGTTGCCAAAGTCATTACAATTGTTGGTGAAAGTTATTTTAGAGGTCGGATAAGTGATTAACAGTGGTTGGCAAAGTCATTACAATTGTTGGGCAAAGTCATTTTTAGACTTCGTATAAGTGATTAACAGTGGTTGGCAAAGTCATTCCAATTGTTGGGCAAAGTCATTTCTAGAGATCGGATAAGTGATTAACAGTGGTTGGCAAAGTCATTACAATTGTTGGGCAAAGTCATTTTTAGAGGTCGGAATAAGTGATTAACAGTGGTTGGCAAAGTCATTACAATTGTTGGGCAAAGTCATTTCTAGAGATCGGATAAGTGATTAACAGTGATTGGCAAATTCATTACACCTGTTGGGCAAAGTCATTTCTAGAGATCGGATAAGTGATTAACAGTGGTTGGCAAAGTCATTACAATTGTTGGGCAAAGTCATTTTAGAGGTCGGATAAGTGATTTAGAGTAGTTGGCAAAGTCATTACAATTGTTGGGCAAAGTCATTTCTAGAGATCGGATAAGTGAATAACAGTGGTTGGCAAAGTCACTACAATTGTTGAGCAAAGTCATTTTAGAGGTCGATAGGTGATTAACAGTGATTGGCAAAGTCATTACAATTGTTGGTGAAAGTTATTTTTAGAGGTCGGATAAGTGATTAACAGTGGTTGGCAAAGTCATTACAATTGTTGGGCAAAGTCATTTCTAGAGATCGATAAGTGATAACAGTGATTGGCAAAGTCATTACACCTGTTGGGCAGAGTCATTTCTAGAGATCGGATAAGTGATTAACAGTGGTTGGCAAAGTCATTACAATTGTTGGGCAAAGTCATTTTTAGAGGTCGGATAAGTGATTAACAGTGGTTGGCAAAGTCATTACAATTGTTGGGCAAAGTCATTTCTAGAGATCGGATAAGTGATTAACAGTGGTTGGCAAAGTCATTACAATTGTTGGGCAAAGTCATTACAATTGTTGGGCAAAGTCATTTCTAGAGATCGGATAAGTGAATAACAGTGGTTGCAAAGTCACTACAATTGTGAGCAAAGTCATTTTAGAGGTCGGATAAGTGATTAACAGTGTTTGGCAAAGTCATTACAATTGTTGGTGAAAGTTATTTTAGAGGTCGGATAAGTGATTAACAGTGGTTGGCAAAGTCATTACAATTGTTGGGCAAGTCATTTCTAGAGATCGAATAAATTATTAACAGTGGTTGGCAAAGTCATAACAATTGTTGGGCAAAGTCATTTTTAGAGGTCGGATAAGTGATTAACAGTGGTTGGCAAAGTCATTACAATTGTTGGGCAAAGTCATTTCTAGAGATCGGATAAGTGATTAACAGTGATTGGCAAAGTCATTACAATTGTTGGGCAAAGTCAGTTTCTAGAGATCGGATTAGTGATTAACAGTAGTTGGCAAAGTCATTACAATTGTTGGGCAAAGTCATTTTTAGAGGTCGGATAAGTGATTAACAGTGGTTGGCAAAGTCATTACAATTGTTGGGCAAAGTCATTTCTAGAGATCGGATAATTGATTAACAGTGGTTGGCAAAGTCATTTCAATTGTTGGGCAAAATCAATTTCTAGAGATCGGATAAGTGATTAACAGTGGTTGGCAAAGTCATTACAATTGTTGGGCAAAGTCATTTTTAGAGGTCGGATAAGTGATTAACAGTGGTTGGCAAAGTCATTACAATTGTTGGGCAAAGTCATTTCTAGAGATCGGATAAGTGATTAACAGTGGTTGGCAAAGTCATTACAATTGTTGGGCAAAGTCATTTCTAGAGATCGGATTAGTGATTAACAGTGGTTGGCAAAGTCATTACAATTGTTGGTCAAAGTTATTTTTAGATGTCGGATAAGTGATTTAGAGTAGTTGGCAAAGTCATTACAATTGTTGGACAAAGTCATTTCTAGAGATCGGATAAGTGAATAACAGTGGTTGGCAAAGTCACTACAATTGTTGAGCAAAGTCATTTTTAGAGGTCGGATAAGTGATTAACAGTGTTTGGCAAAGTCATTAAAATTGTTGGGCAAAGTCATTTTAGAGGTCGGATAAGTGATTAACAGTGGTTGGCAAAGTCATTACAATTGTTGGGCAAAGTCATTTCTAGAGATCGGATAAGTGATTAACAGTGATTGGCAAAGTCATTACAATTGTTGGGCAAAGTCATTTTTAGAGTTCGTATAAGTGATTAACAGTGGTTGGCAAAAGTCATTACAATTGTTGGGCAAAGTCCTTTATAGAGATCGGATAAGTGATTACATGGTTGGCAAAGTCATTACAATTGTTGGGCAAAGTCATTTTTAGAGGTCGGATAAGTGATTAGAGGGAGTTGGCAAAGTCATTACATTGTTCAAAGTCATTTTTAGAGGTCGTTTAAGTGATTAACAGTGGTTGGCAAAGTCATACATGTTGGGGCAAAGTCATTTCTAGAGATCGGA
The DNA here is from genome assembly GCA_025491095.1 of Brachionus asplanchnoidis. Classification (NCBI taxonomy): domain Eukaryota; kingdom Metazoa; phylum Rotifera; class Eurotatoria; order Ploima; family Brachionidae; genus Brachionus; species Brachionus asplanchnoidis. The sequence continues at coordinate 40,878 of JAILYF010000232.1, forward strand.
TAAGTGCATAACATGGTTGGCAAGTCATTACAATTGTTGGTGAAAGTTATTTTAGAGATCGGATAAGTGATTAACAGTAGTTGCAAAGTCAACAATGTTGGTGCAGTTATTTTAGAGATCGAATAAGTGATTACAGTGGTTGGCAAAGTCATAACAATTGTTGGGCAAGTCATTTTTAGAGTCGGATAAGTGATTAACAGTGGTTGGCAAAGTCATTACAATTGTTGGGCAAAGTCATTTTAGAGATCGGATAAGTGAAACAGTGTGGCAAAGTCATTACAATTGTTGGGCAAAGTCATTTCTAGAGATCGGATATAGTGATTAACAGTGGTTGGCAAAGTCATTACAATTGTTGGGCAAAGTCATTTTTAGAGGTCGGATAAGTGATTAACAGTGGTTGGCAAGTCATTACAATTGTTGGGGCAAAGTCATTTCTAGAGATCGGATAAGTGATTAACAGTGGTTGGCAAGTCATTACAATTGTTGGCAAAGTCAATTTCTAGGATCGGATAAGTGATTAACAGTGGTTGGCAAAGTCATTACAATTGTTGGGCAAAGTCATTTCTAGAGTCGGATAAGTGATTAACAGTGGTTGGCAAGTCATTACAATTGTTGGGCAAAGTCATTTCTAGAGATCGATAAGTGATTAACAGTGGTTGGCAAAGTCATTACAATTGTTGGGCAAAGTCATTTCTAGAGGTCGGATTAGTGATTAACAGTGGTTGGCAAGTCATTACAATTGTTGGGCAAAGTCATTTCTAGAGATCGGATAAGTGATACAGTGTTGGCAAAGTCATTACAATTGTTGGCAAAGTCATTTCTAGAGATCGGATAAGTGATTAACAGTGGTTGGCAAAGTCATTACAATTGTTGGGCAAAGTCATTTTTAGAGGTCGGATAAGTGATTAACAGTGGTTGGCAAAGTCATTACAATTGTTGGGCAAAGTCATTTCTAGAGATCGGATAAGTGATTAACAGTGTTGGCAAAGTCATTACAATTGTTGGGCAAAGTCATTTTAGAGATCGGATAAGTGATTACCAGTGGTTGGCAAAGTCATTACAATTGTTGGGCAAAGTCATTTCTAGAGTCGGATAAGTGATTAACAGTGGTTGGCAAAGTCATTACAATTGTTGGGCAAAGTCATTTCTAGAGATCGGATAAGTGATTAACAGTGGTTGGCAAAGTCATTACAATTGTTGGCAAAGTCATTTTTAGAGGTCGGATAAGTGATTACAGTGGTTGGCAAAGTCATTACAATTGTTGGGCAAAGTTCATTTTCTAGAGGATCGGATAAGTGATTAACAGTGGTTGGCAAAGTCATTACAATTGTTGGGCAAAGTCATTTTAGAGTCGGATAAGTGATTAACAGTGGTTGGCAAAGTCATTACAATTGTTGGGCAAAGTCATTTTAGAGATCGGATAAGTGATTAACAGTGGTTGGCAAAGTCATTACAATTGTTGGGCAAAGTCATTTTAGAGTCGGATAAGTGATTAACAGTGGTTGGCAAAGTCATTACAATTGTTGGCAAAGTCATTTTTAGATCGGATAAGTGATTAACAGTTGGCAAAGTCATTACAATTGTTGGGCAAAGTCATTTTAGAGTCGGATAAGTGATTAACAGTGGTTGGCAAAGTCATTACAATTGTTGGGCAAAGTCATTTTAGATCGGATAAGTGATTAACAGTGGTTGGCAAAGTCATTACAATTGTTGGGCAAAGTCATTTTAGAGTCGGATAAGTGATTAACAGTGGTTGGCAAAGTCATTACAATTGTGGGCAAAGTCATTTTAGAGTCGGATAAGTGATTAACAGTGGTTGGCAAAGTCATTACAATTGTTGGGCAAAGTCATTTCTAGAGATCGGATAAGTGATTAACAGTGGTTGGCAAAGTCATTACAATTGTTGGGCAAAGTCATTTTAGAGATCGGATAAGTGATTAACAGTGGTTGGCAAAGTCATTACAATTGTTGGGCAAAGTCATTTTAGAGGTCGGATAAGTGATTAACAGTGGTTGGCAAAGTCATTACAATTGTTGGGCAAAGTCATTTTAGAGAGTCGGATAAGTGATTAACAGTGGTTGGCAAAGTCATTACAATTGTTGGGCAAAGTCATTTTAGGATCGGATAAGTGATTAACAGTGGTTGGCAAAGTCATTACAATTGTTGGGCAAAGTCATTTCTAGAGATCGGATAAGTGATTAACAGTGGTTGGCAAAGTCATTACAATTGTTGGGCAAAGTCATTTTAGAGTCGGATAAGTGATTAACAGTGGTTGGCAAAGTCATTACAATTGTTGGGCAAAGTCATTTCTAGAGGTCGATAAGTGATTAACAGTGGTTGGCAAAGTCATTACAATTGTTGGGCAAAGTCATTTCTAGAGATCGGATAAGAGAGTACAGTGATTGGCAAGTCTTACAAGTGTTGGGCAAGTCATTTATAGAGGTCGAATAAGTGATTAACAGTGGTTGGCAAAGTCATGACAATTGTTGGGCAAAGTCATTTCTAGAGATCGGATAGTGATTAACAGTGGTTGGCAAGTCCATTACAATTGTTGGACAAGTCTATTTAGAGGTCGATAAGTGATTAACAGTGTTGGCAAAGCCATTACAATTGTTGGGCAAAGTCATTTCTAGAGATCGGATAAGTGATTAACAGTGTTGGCAAAGTCATTACAATTGTTGGGGCAAAGTCATTTCTAGAGATCGATAAGTGATTAACAGTGGTTGGCAAAGTCATTACAGTGTTGGCTAAAGTCATTTTTAGAGGGTCGGATAAGTGATTAACAGTGTTGGCAAAGTCATTAAAATTGTTGGGCAAAGTCATTTTAGAGGTCGGATAAGTATTAACAGTGATTGGCAAGTCATTACAATTGTTGGGCAAAGTCATTTCTAGAGATCGGATAAGTGTATTACAGTGGTTGGCAAATCCATTACATTGTTGGTGAAAGTTATTTTAGAGGTCGGTAAGTGATTAACATGGTTGGCAAAGTCATTACAATTGTTGGGCGAAGTCATTTTTAGAGATCGTATAAGTGATTAACAGTGGTTGGCAAAGTCATTACAATTGTTGGGCAAGTCATTTCTAGAGATCGGATAAGTGATTAACAGTGGTTGGCAAAGCATTACAATTGTTGGGCAAAGTCATTTATAGAGGTCGGATAAGTGATTAACAGTGGTTGGCAAAGTCATTACATTGTGGCAAGTCATTTCTAGAGATCGGATAAGAGATTAACAGTGGTTGGCAAGTCATTTACATTGTTGGGCAGAGTCTTTTTAGAGGTCGGATAAGTGATTAACAGTGTTGGCAAGCCATTACAATGTTGGGCAAAGTCATTTCTAGAGATCGGATAGTGATTAACAGTGATTGCAAAGTCATTACAATTGTTGGGCAAAGTCATTTAGAGAGGTCGATAAGTGATTTAGAGTAGTTGGCAAAGTCATTACAATTGTTGGGGCAAAGTCATTTCTAGAGCGATCGGATAAGTGATTAACAGTGGTTGGCAAAGTCATTACAATTGTTGGGCAAAGCATTTTTAGAGGTCGGATAAGTGATTAACAGTGTTGGCAAAGTCCTTACAATTTGTTGGGCAAAGTTCATTTTAGAGTCGGATAAGTGGATTAACGTGGTTGGCAAAATCATTACAATTGTTGGGCAAAGTCTTTCTAGAGTCGGATAAGTGATTAAACAGTGGTTGGCAAAAGTCATTACAATTGTTGGGCAAAGTCATTTCTAGAGATCGGATAGTGATTAACAGTGGTTTGGCAAAGTCATTACATTGTTGGGCAAAGTCATTTCTAGAGATCGGATAAGTGATTAACAGTGGTTGGCAAATCCATTACAATTGTTGGGCAAAGTCATTTCTAGAGATCGGATAAGTGATTAACAGTGGTTGGCAAAGTCATTACAATTGTTGGGCAAAGTCATTTTAGAGGTCGGATAAGTGATTAACAGTGGTTGGCAAAGTCATTACAATTGTTGGGCAAAGTCATTTCTAGAGATCGGATAAGTGATTAACAGTGATTGGCAAAGTCATTACAATTGTTGGGCAAAGTCATTTTTAGAGGTCGGATAAGTGATTAACAGTGGTTGGCAAAGTCATTACAATTGTTGGGCAAAGTCATTTTAGAGGTCGGATAAGTGATTAACAGTGGTTGGCAAAGTCATTACAATTGTTGGGCAAAGTCATTTCTAGAGATCGGATAAGTGATTAACAGTGGTTGGCAAAGTCATTACAATTGTTGGGCAAAGTCATTTTAGAGTCGGATAAGTGATTAACAGTGGTTGGCAAAGTCATTACAATTGTTGGGCAAAGTCATTTTAGAGATCGGATAAGTGATTAACAGTGGTTGGCAAAGTCATTACAATTGTTGGGCAAAGTCATTTTAGAGTCGGATAAGTGATTAACAGTGGTTGGCAAAGTCATTACAATTGTTGGGCAAAGTCATTTTAGATCGGATAAGTGATTAACAGTGGTTGGCAAAGTCATTACAATTGTTGGGCAAAGTCATTTCTAGAGATCGGATAAGTGATTAACAGTGGTTGGCAAAGTCATTACAATTGTTGGGCAAAGTCATTTTAGAGTCGGATAAGTGATTAACAGTGGTTGGCAAAGTCATTACAATTGTTGGGCAAAGTCATTTTTAGATCGGATAAGTGATTAACAGTGGTTGGCAAAGTCATTACAATTGTTGGGCAAAGTCATTTTAGAGGTCGGATAAGTGATTAACAGTGGTTGGCAAAGTCATTACAATTGTTGGGCAAAGTCATTTTAGAGATCGGATAAGTGATTAACAGGTTGGCAAAGTCATTACAATTGTTGGGCAAAGTCATTTTAGGTCGGATAAGTGATTAACAGTGGTTGGCAAAGTCATTACAATTGTTGGGCAAAGTCATTTCTAGATCGGATAAGTGATTAACAGTGGTTGGCAAAGTCATTACAATTGTTGGGCAAAGTCATTTCTAGAGATCGGATAAGTGATTAACAGTGGTTGGCAAAGTCATTACAATTGTTGGGCAAAGTCATTTTAGAGGTCGGATAAGTGATTAACAGTGGTTGGCAAAGTCATTACAATTGTTGGGCAAAGTCATTTTAGAGATCGGATAAGTGATTAACAGTGGTTGGCAAAGTCATTACAATTGTTGGGCAAAGTCATTTTAGAGATCGGATAAGTGATTAACAGTGGTTGGCAAAGTCATTACAATTGTTGGGCAAAGTCATTTTAGAGGTCGGATAAGTGATTAACAGTGGTTGGCAAAGTCATTACAATTGTTGGGCAAAGTCATTTTAGAGATCGGATAAGTGATTAACAGTGGTTGGCAAAGTCATTACAATGTTGGGCAAAGTCATTTTAGAGGTCGGATAAGTGATTAACAGTGGTTGGCAAAGTCATTACAATGTTGGGCAAAGTCATTTTAGAGATCGGATAAGTGATTAACAGTGGTTGGCAAAGTCATTACAATTGTTGGGCAAAGTCATTTTAGAGTCGGATAAGTGATTAACAGTGGTTGGCAAAGTCATTACAATTGTTGGGCAAAGTCATTTCTAGAGATCGGATAAGTGATTAACAGTGGTTGGCAAAGTCATTACAATTGTTGGGCAAAGTCATTTTAGAGGATAAGTGATTAACAGTGGTTGGCAAAGTCATTACAATTGTTGGGCAAAGTCATTTTAGGATCGGATAAGTGATTAACAGTGGTTGGCAAAGTCATTACAATTGTTGGGCAAAGTCATTTTAGAGGTCGGATAAGTGATTAACAGTGGTTGGCAAAGTCATTACAATTGTTGGGCAAAGTCATTTTAGAGTCGGATAAGTGATTAACAGTGGTTGGCAAAGTCATTACAATTGTTGGGCAAAGTCATTTTAGAGATCGGATAAGTGATTAACAGTGGTTGGCAAAGTCATTACAATTGTTGGGCAAAGTCATTTCTAGAGATCGGATAAGTGAAACAGTGGTTGGCAAAGTCATTACAATTGTTGGGCAAAGTCATTTTAGAGTCGGATAAGTGATTAACAGTGGTTGGCAAAGTCATTACAATTGTTGGGCAAAGTCATTTCTAGAGATCGGATAAGTGATTAACAGTGGTTGGCAAAGTCATTACAATTGTTGGGCAAAGTCCTTTTAGAGGTCGGATAAGTGATTAGCAGGGTTGGCAAAGTCATTACAATTGTTGGGCAAAGTCATTTTCTAGAGATCGGATAAGTGCTTAACCAGTGGTTGGCAAAGTCATTACAATTGTTGGGCAAAGTCATTTTAGAGAGTCGGATAAGTGATTAACAGTGGTTGGCAAAGTCATTACAATTGTTGGGCAAAGTCATTTTAGAGGTCGGATAAGTGATTAACAGTGGTTGGCAAAGTCATTACAATTGTTGGGCAAAGTCATTTCTAGAGGATCGGATAAGTGATTAACAGTGGTTGGCAAAGTCATTAAAATTGTTGGGCAAAGTCATTTTAGAGGTCGGATAAGTGATTAACAGTGGTTGGCAAAGCCATTACAATTGTTGGGCAAAGTCATTTCTAGAGATCGGATAAGTGATTAACAGTGGTTGGCAAAGTCATTACAATTGTTGGGCAAAGTCATTTCTAGAGATCGGATAAGTGATTAACAGTGGTTGGCAAAGCCTTACAATTGTTGGGCAAAGTCATTTCTAGAGATCGGATAAGTGATTAACAGTGGTTGGCAAAGTCATTACAATTGTTGGGCAAAGTCATTTTTAGAGATCGGATAAGTGATTAACAGTGTTGGCAAAGTCATTACAATTGTTGGGCAAAGTTCATTTCTAGAGATCGGATAAGTGATTAACAGTGGTTGGCAAAGTCATTACAATTGTTGGGCAAAGTCATTTCTAAGAGATCGGATAAGTGATAACAGTGGTTGGCAAAGTCATTACAATTGTTGGGCAAAGTCATTTCTAGAGGTCGGATAAGTGATTAACAGTGGTTGGCAAATCATTACAATTGTTGGGCAAAGTCATTTCTAGAGATCGGATAAGGATTAACAGTGGTTGGCAAAGTATTACAATTGTTGGGCAAGTCATTTTAGAGGTCGGCTAAGTGATTAACAGTGGTTGGCAAAGTCATTACAATTGTTGGGCAAAGTCATTTTAGAGATCGGATAAGTGATTAACAGTGGTTGGCAAAGTCATTACAATTGTTGGGCAAAGTCATTTTAGAGTCGGATAAGTGATTAACAGTGGTTGGCAAAGTCATTACAATTGTTGGGCAAAGTCATTTTAGAGATCGGATAAGTGATTAACAGTGGTTGGCAAAGTCATTACAATTGTTGGGCAAAGTCATTTTTAGAGGTCGGATAAGTGATTAACAGTGGTTGGCAAAGTCATTACAATTGTTGGGCAAAGTCATTTCTAGAGATCGGATAAGTGATTAACAGTGGTTGGCAAAGTCATTACAATTGTTGGGCAAAGTCATTTTAGAGTCGGATAAGTGATTAACAGTGGTTGGCAAAGTCATTACAATTGTTGGGCAAAGTCATTTTAGAGGTCGGATAAGTGATTAACAGTGGTTGGCAAAGTCATTACAATTGTTGGGCAAAGTCATTTAGAGATCGGATAAGTGATTAACAGTGGTTGGCAAGTCATTACAATTGTTGGGCAAAGTCATTTTTAGAGATCGGATAAGTGATTAACAGTGGTTGGCAAAGTCATTACAATTGGTTGGGCAAAGTTCATTTTAGAGTCGGATAAGTGATTAACAGTGGTTGGCAAAGTCATTACAATTGTTGGGCAAAGTCATTTCTAGAGATCGGATAAGTGATTAACAGGGTTTGGCAAAGTCATTACTAATTGTTGGGCAAAGTCATTTCTAGAGGATCGGATGAAGTGATTAACAGTGGTTGGCAAAGTCATTACAATTGTTGGGCAAAGTCATTTTAGAGATCGGATAAGTGATTAAAGTGGTTGGCAAGTCATTACAATTGTTGGGCAAAGTCATTTCTAGAGATCGGATAAGTGATTAACAGTGGTTGGCAAAGTCATTACAATTGTTGGGCAAAGTCATTTTTAGAGGTCGGAATAAGTGATTAACAGGGGTTGGCAAAGTCATTACAATTGTTGGGCAAGTCATTTCTAGAGATCGTATAAGTGATTAACAGTGGTTGGCAAAGTCATTACAATTGTTGGGCAAAGTTCATTTTTAGATGTCGGATAAGTGATTTAACAGTAGGTGGCAAAGTCATTACAATGTTGGGCAAAGTCATTTCTAGAGATCGGATAAGTGATTAACAGTGGTTGGCAAAGTCATTACAATTGTTGGGCAAAGTCATTTTAGAGGTCGGATAAGTGATTAACAGTGGTTGGCAAAGTCATTACAATTGTTGGGCAAAGTCATTTCAGAGATCGGATAAGTGATTAACAGTGGTTGGCAAAGTCATTACAATTGTTGGCAAAGTCATTTTTAGAGGTCGGATAAGTGATTAACAGTGGTTGGCAAAGTCATTACAATTGTTGGGCAAAGTCATTTTAGAGTCGGATAAGTGATTAACAGTGGTTGGCAAAGTCATTACAATTGTTGGGCAAAGTCATTTCTAGAGATCGGATAAGTGATTAACAGTGGTTGGCAAAGTCATTACAATTGTTGGGCAAAGTCATTTTAGAGATCGGATAAGTGATTAACAGTGGTTGGCAAAGTCATTACAATTGTTGGCAAAGTCATTTTAGAGTCGGATAAGTGATTAACAGTGGTTGGCAAAGTCATTACAAGTTGGGCAAAGTCATTTTAGAGTCGGATAAGTGATTAACAGTGGTTGGCAAAGTCATTACAATTGTTGGGCAAAGTCATTTTAGAGTCGGATAAGTGATTAACAGTGTTGGCAAAGTCATTACAATTGTTGGGCAAAGTTTTTAGAGGTCGGATAAGTGATTAACAGTGGTTGGCAAAGTCATTACAATTGTTGGCAAAGTCATTTCTAGAGATCGGATAAGTGATTAACAGTGGTGGCAAAGTCATTACAATTGTTGGGCAAAGTCATTTCTAGAGATCGGATAAGTGATTAACAGTGGTTGGCAAAGTCATTACAATTGTTGGGAAAGTCATTTTAGAGGTCGGATAAGTGATTAACAGTGGTTGGCAAAGTCATTACAATTGTTGGGCAAAGTCATTTTAGATCGGATAAGTGATTAACAGTGGTTGGCAAAGTCATTACAATTGTTGGGCAAAGTCATTTTAGGATCGGATAAGTGATTAACAGTGGTTGGCAAAGTCATTACAATTGTTGGGCAAAGTCAGTTTTAGAAGGTCGGATAAGTGATTACAGTGGTTGGCAAAGTCATTACAATTGTTGGGCAAAGTCTTTCTAGAGATCGGATAAGTGATTAACAGTGTTGGCAAAGTTCATTACAATTGTTGGGCAAAGTCATTTCTAGAGATCGGATAAGGTATTAACAGTGGTTGGCAAAGTCATTACCAATTGTTGGGCTAAAGTCATTTATAGAGGATCGGATAAGGTGATTAAAGTGGTTGGCAAAGTTATTACAATTGTGTGGGCAAAGTTCATTTTTAAGAGGTCGGATAAGTGAATTAAACAGTGGTGGTGGCAAAGTCAGTACAATTGTTGGGCAAAGTCATTTCTAGAGATCGGATAAGTGATTAACCAGTGGATGGGCAAAGTCATTACAATTGTTGGGCAAAGTCATTTTTAGAGGTCGGATAACGTGATTAACAGTGGTTGGCAAAGTCATTACAATTGTTGGGCAAAGTCATTTCTAGAGATCGGAGAAGTGATTAACAGTGATTGGAAAGTCGATTACAACCTTGTTGGGCAAAGTCTTCTAGAGATCGGATAAGTGATTACAGTGGTTGGCAAAAGTCATTACAATTGTTGGGCAAAGTCATTTTAGAGGTCGGATAAGTGATTAACAGTGGTTGGCAAGCCATTACAATTGTTGGCAAAGTCATTTCTAGAGATCGGATAAGTGATTAACAGTGGTTGGCAAGTCATTACAATTGTGGGCAAAGTCCCTTTCTAGAGAGTCCGGATAGTGATTAAACAGTGTTGGCACAGTCATTACAATTGTGGCAAAGTCCTTTCTAGAGATCGGATAAGTGATTAACAGTGGTGGCAAAGTCATTACAATTGTTGGGCAACGTCATTTTAGAGGTCGGATAAGTGATTAACAGTGGTTGGCAAAGTCATTACAATTGTTGGGCAAAGTCCATTTTTAGAGGTCGTACTAAGTGATTAACAGTGGTTGGCAAGCCATTACAATTGTTGGCAAAGTCATTTCTAGAGATCGGATAAGTGATTAACAGTGGTTGGCAAAGTCATTACAATTGTTGGGCAAAGTCATTTCTAGAGATCGGATAAGTGATTAACAGTGGTTGGCAAAGTCATTACAATTGTTGGGCAAAGTCATTTCTAGAGATCGGATAAGATTAACAGTGGTTGGCAAAGTCATTACAATTGTTGGGCAAAGTCATTTTAGGTCGGATAAGTGATTAACAGTGGTTGGCAAAGTCATTACAATTGTTGGGCAAAGTCATTTTAGAGATCGGATAAGTGATTAACAGTGGTTGGCAAAGTCATTACAATTGGGCAAAGTCTTTTAGAGTCGGATAAGTGATTAACAGTGGTTGGCAAAGTCATTACAATTGTTGGGCAAAGTCATTTTAGAGGTCGGATAAGTGATTAACAGTGGTTGGCAAAGTCATTACAATTGTTGGGCAAAGTCATTTCTAGAGATCGGATAAGTGATTAACAGTGGTTGGCAAAGTCATTACAATTGTTGGGCAAAGTCATTTTTAGAGGTCGGATAAGTGATTAACAGTGGTTGGCAAAGTCATTACAATGTTGGGCAAAGTCATTTTAGAGATCGGATAAGTGATTAACAGTGGTTGGCAAAGTCATTACAATTGTTGGGCAAAGTCATTTTAGAGGTCGGATAAGTGATTACAGTGGTTGGCAAAGTCATTACAATTGTTGGGCAAAGTCATTTCTAGAGATCGGATAAGTGATTAACAGTGGTTGGCAAAGTCATTACAATTGTTGGGCAAAGTCATTTTAGAGTCGGATAAGTGATTAACAGTGGTTGGCAAAGTCATTACAATTGTTGGGCAAAGTTTTTAGAGGTCGGATAAGTGATTAACAGTGGTTGGCAAAGTCATTACAATTGTTGGGCAAAGTCATTTTAGAGATCGGATAAGTGATTAACAGTGGTTGGCAAAGTCATTACAATTGTTGGGCAAAGTCATTTTTAGAGTCGGATAAGTGATTAACAGTGGTTGGCAAAGTCATTACAATTGTTGGGCAAAGTCATTTTAGAGTCGGATAAGTGATTAACAGTGGTTGGCAAAGTCATTACAATTGTTGGGCAAAGTCATTTCTAGAGATCGGATAAGTGATTAACAGTGGTTGGCAAAGTCATTACAATTGGGGCAAAGTCATTTTTAGAGTCGGATAAGTGATTAACAGTGGTTGGCAAAGTCATTACAATTGTTGGGCAAAGTCATTTCTAGAGATCGGATAAGTGATTAACAGTGGTTGGCAAAGTCATTACAATTGTTGGGCAAAGTCATTTTAGAGGTCGGATAAGTGATTACAGTGGTTGGCAAAGTCATTACAATTGTTGGGCAAAGTCATTTCTAGAGATCGGATAAGTGATTAACAGTGGTTGGCAAAGTCATTACAATTGTTGGGCAAAGTCATTTTAGAGTCGGATAAGTGATTAACAGTGGTTGGCAAAGTCATTACAATTGTTGGGCAAAGTCATTTCTAGAGATCGGATAAGTGATTAACAGTGGTTGGCAAAGTCATTACAATTGTTGGGCAAAGTCATTTTAGAGGTCGGATAAGTGATTAACAGTGGTTGGCAAAGCCATTACAATTGTTGGGCAAAGTCATTTTAGAGATCGGATAAGTGATTAACAGTGGTTGGCAAAGTCATTACAATTGTTGGGCAAAGTCATTTCTAGAGTCGGATAAGTGATTAACAGTGGTTGGCAAAGTCATTACAATTGTTGGGCAAAGTCATTTCTAGAGATCGGATAAGTGATTAACAGTGGTTGGCAAAGTCATTACAATTGTTGGGCAAAGTCATTTTAGAGGTCGGATAAGTGATTAACAGTGGTTGGCAAAGTCATTACAATTGGGCAAAGTCATTTCTAGAGATCGGATAAGTGATTAACAGTGGTTGGCAAAGTCATTACAATTGTTGGGCAAAGTCATTTTAGAGATCGGATAAGTGATTAACAGTGGTTGGCAAAGTCATTACAATTGTTGGGCAAAGTCATTTCTAGAGATCGGATAAGTGATTAACAGTGGTTGGCAAAGTCATTACAATTGTTGGGCAAAGTCATTTTAGAGTCGGATAAGTGATTAACAGTGGTTGGCAAAGTCATTACAATTGTTGGGCAAAGTCATTTTAGAATTCGTATAAGTGATTAACAGTGGTTGGCAAAGTCATTACAATTGTTGGGCAAGTCATTCTAGAGATCGGATAAGTGATTAACAGTGGTTGGCAAAGTCATTACAATTGTTGGGCAAAGTCATTTATAGAGGTCGGATAAGTGATTAACAGTGGTTGGCAAAGTCATCAATGGTGGGCAAAGTCATTTCTAGAGATCGGATAAGTGATTAACAGTGGTTGGCAAAGTCATACTATTGTTGGCAAAGTAATTTTTAGAGGTCGGATAACTGATTAACAGTGGTTGGCAAAGTCATTACAATTGTTGGGCAAAGTCATTTCTAGAGATCGGATAAGTGATTAACAGTGGTTGGCAAAGTCATTACAATTGTTGGGCAAAGTCATTTTTAGATGTCGGATAAGTGATTTAGAGTAGTTGGCAAAGTAATTACATATTGTTGGGCCAAGTCATTCTAGAGATCGGATAAGTGATTAACAGTGGTGGCAAAGTCATTACAATTGTTGGGCAAAGTCATTTTAGAGGTCGGATAAGTGATTAACAGTGGTTGGCAAAGTCATTACAATTGTTGGGCAAAGTCATTTCTAGAGATCGGATAAGTGATTAACAGTGGTTGGCAAAGTCATTACAATTGTTGGGCAAAGTCATTTTAGAGGTCGGATAAGTGATTAACAGTGGTTGGCAAAGCCATTACAATTGTTGGGCAAAGTCATTTCTAGAGATCGGATAAGTGATTAACAGTGGTTGGCAAAGTCATTACAATTGTTGGGCAAAGTCATTTCTAGAGATCGGATAAGTGATTAACAGTGGTTGGCAAAGTCATTACAATTGTTGGGCAAAGTCATTTTTAGAGTCGGATAAGTGATTAACAGTGGTTGGCAAAGCCATTACAATTGTTGGGCAAAGTCATTTCTAGGATCGGATAAGTGATTAACAGTGGTTGGCAAAGTCATTACAATTGTTGGGCAAAGTCTTCTAGGATCGGATAAGTGATTAACAGTGGTTGGCAAAGTCATTACAATTGTTGGCCAAGTTATTTTAGATGTCGGATAAGTGATTTAGAGTAGTGGCAAAGTCATTACAATTGTTGGGCAAAGTCATTTCTAGAGATCGGATAATTGATTAACAGTGGTTGGCAAAGTCATTACAATTGTTGGGCAAAGTCATTTTTAGAGGTGGTTAAGTGATTAACAGTGGTTGGCAAATCCATTACAATTGTTGGTCAAAGTTATTTTTAGAAGTCGGTAAAGTGATTAACAGTGGTTGGCAAAGTCATTTCAATTTTGGGCAAAGTCATTTCTAGAGATCGGAATAAGTGAATAACAGTGATTGGCAAAGTCACTACAATGTTGAGCAAAGTCATTTTTAGAGGTCGGATAAGTGATTAACAGTGGTGGCCAAAGTCATTACAATTGTTGGTGAAAGTTATTTTTAGAGATCGGATAAGTGATTAAACAGTAGTTGGCAAAGTCATTACAATTGTTGGTGAAAGTTATTTTAGAGGTCGGATAAGTGATTAACAGTGGTTGGCAAAGTCATTACAATTGTTGGGCGAAGTCATTTTTAGAATCTCGTATAAGTGATTACCAGGGTTGGCAAAGTCATTACAATGTTGGGCAAAGTCATTTCTAGAGGTCGGATAAGTAATTACAGTGGTTGGCAAGTCATTACAATTGTTGGGCAAAGTCATTTCTAGAGATCGGAAAGGTGATTAACAGTGGTTGGCAAAGTCATTACAATTGTTGGGCAAAGTCATTTCTAGAGATCGGATAAGTGATTAACAGTGGTTGGCAAAGTATTACAATTGTTGGCAAAGTATTTTTAGAGGTCGGATAAGTGTTTAACAGTGGTTGGCAAAGTCATTACAATTGTTGGGCAAAGTCATTTGTAAGATCGGATAAGTGATTAACAGTGGTTGGCAAAGTCATTACTATTGTTGGGCAAAGTAATTTTTAGAGGTCGGATAAGTGATTAACAGTGGTTGGCAAAGTCATTACAATTGTTGGGCAAAGTCATTTCTAGAGATCGGATAAGTGATTAACAGTGGTTGGCAAAGTCATTACAATTGTTGGGCAAAGTCATTTTAGATGTCGGATAAGTGATTTAGAGTAGTTGGCAAAGTCATTACAATTGTTGGGCAAATCATTTCTAGAGATCGGATAATTGATTAACAGTGGGTGGCAAAGTCATTACAATTGTTGGGCAAAGTCATTTCTAGAGATCGGATTAGTGATTAACAGTGGTTGGCAAAGTCATTACAATTGTTGGTCAAAGTATTTTTAGATGTCGGATAAGTGATTTAGAGTAGTTGGCAAAGTCATTACAATTGTTGGGCAAAGTCATTTCTAGAGATCGGATAATTGATTAACAGTGGTTGGCAAAGTCATTACAATTGTTGGGCAAAGTCATTTTTAGAGGTCGGTAAGTGATTAACAGTGGTTGGCAAATCCATTACAATTGCTGTCTATGTTATTTTTAGAGTCGGTTAAGTGATTAACAGTGGGGCAAAGTCATTCAATTGTTGGGCAAAGTCATTTCTAGGGATCGTATAAGTGAATAACAGTGGTTGGCAAAGTCACTACAATTGTAGAGCAAAGTCATTTTTAGAGGTCGGATAAGAAATTAACAGTGGGCCAAAGTCATTACAATTGTTGGTGAAAGTTATTTTTAGAGGTCGGATAAGTGATTAACAGTAGTTGGCAAAGTCATTACAATTGTTTGTGAAAGTTATTTTTAGAGGTCGGATAAGTGATTAACAGTGGTTGGCAAAGTCATTACAATTGTTGGGCAAAGTCAATTTTAGAGTTCGTATAAGTGATTAACAGTGGTTGGCAAAGTCATTACAATTGTTGGGCAAAGTCATTTCTAGAGGTCGGATAGGTGAATTACAGTGGTTGGCAAAGTCATTACAATTGTTGGGCAAAGTCATTTCTACAAATCGGAAAGGTGATTAACAGTGGTGGCAAAGTCATTACAATTGTTGGGCAAAGTCATTTCTAGAGATGGGATAAGTGATTAACAGTGGTTGGCAAAGTATTACAATTGTTGGGCAAGTCATTTTAGAGATCGGATAAGTGATTAACAGTGGTCGGCAAAGTCATTTCAATTGTTGGGCAAAGTCATTTCTAGAGATCGGATAAGTGAAAAACAGTGGTTGGCAAAGTCACTACAATTGTTGAGCAAAGTCATTTTTAGAGGTCGGATAAGTGATTAACAGTGGTGGCCAAAGTCATTACAATTGTTGGGCAAAGTCATTTCTAGAGATCGTATAAGTGAATAACAGTGGTTGGCAAAGTCACTACAATTGTAGAGCAAAGTTATTTTTAGAAGTCGGATAAGTGTTTAACAGTGGTTGGTAAAGTCATTACAATTGTTGGTCAAAGTTATTTTTAGAAGTCGGTAAAGTGATTAACAGTGGTTGGCAAAGTCATTACAATTGTTGGGCCAAGTCATTTCTAGAGATCGGATAAGTGATTAACAGTGGTCGGCAAAGTCATTTCAATTGTTGGGCAAAGTCATTTCTAGAGATCGGATAAGTGAAAACAGTGGTTGGCAAAGTCACTACAATTGTTGAGCAAAGTCATTTTAGAGGTCGGATAAGTGATTAACAGTGGTGGCCAAAGTCATTACAATTGTTGTGAAAGTTATTTTAGAGATCGGATAAGTGATTAACAGTAGTTGGCAAAGTCATTACAATTGTTGGTGAAAGTTATTTTAGAGGTCGGAAAGTGATTTACAGTGGTTGGCAAAGTCATTACAATTGTTGGGCGAAGTCATTTTTAGAATTCGTATAAGTGATTACAGTGGTTGGCAAAGTCATTACAATTGTTGGCAAAGTCATTTCTAGAGGTCGGATAAGTGAATTACAGTGGTTGGCAAAGTCATTACAATTGTTGGGCAAAGTCATTTCTAGAGATCGGAAAGGTGATTAACAGTGGTTGGCAAAGTCATTACAATTGTTGGGCAAAGTCATTTCTAGAGATCGGATAAGTGATTAACAGTGGTTGGCAAAGTTATTACAATTGTTGGTCAAAGTTATTTTTAGGGTCGGATAAGTGTTTAACAGTGGTTGGCAAAGTCTTACAATGTTGGGCAAAGTCATTTCTAGAGATCGGATAAGTGATTAACAGTGGTTGGCAAAGTCATTACAATTGTTGGGCAAAGTCATTTTTAGAGGTCGGATAACTGATTAACAGTGGTTGGCAAAGTCATTACAATTGTTGGGCAAAGTCATTTCTAGAGATCGGATAAGTGATTAACAGTGATTGGAAAAGTCATTACACCTGTTGGGCAAAGTCATTTCTAGAGATCGGATAAGTGATTAACAGTGGTTGGCAAAGTCATTACAATTGTTGGGCAAAGTCATTTTTAGAGATCGGATAAGTGATTAACAGTGGTTGGCAAGTCATTTCAATTGTTGGGCAAAGTCATTTCTAGAGATCGGATAAGTGAATAACAGTGGTTGGCAAAGTCACTACAATGTTGAGCAAAGTCATTTTTAGAGGTCGGATAAGTGATTAACAGTGGTGGCCAAAGTCATTACAATTGTTGGTGAAAGTTATTTTTAGAGGTCGGATAAGTGATTTACAGTGGTTGGCAAAGTCATTACAATTGTTGGGCTAAGTCATTTTTAGAATTCGTTTAAGTGATTAACAGTGGTTGGCAAAGTCATTACAATTGTTGGGCAAAGTCATTTCTAGAGGTCGGATAGGTGAATTACAGTGGTTGGCAAAGTCATTACAATTGTTGGGCAAAGTCATTTCTACAAATCGGAAAGGTGATTAACAGTGGTTGGCAAAGTCATTACAATTGTTGGGCAAAGTCATTTCTAGAGATGGGAAAGTGATTAACAGTGGTTGGCAAAGTTATTACAATTGTTGGTCAAAGTTATTTTCAGAAGTCGGATAAGTGTTTAACAGTGGTTGGTAAAGTCATTACAATTGTTGGTCAAAGTTATTTTTAGAAGTCGGTAAAGTGATTAACAGTGGTTGGCAAAGTCATTACAATTGTTGGGCCAAGTCATTTCTAGAGATCGGATAAGTGATTAACAGTGGTTGGCAAAGTCATTTCAATTGTTGGGCTCATTTCTAGAGATCGGATAAGTGAATAACAGTGGTTGGCAAAGTCACTACAATTGTTGAGCAAGTCATTTTTAGAGTCGGATAAGTGATTAACAGTGGTGGCCAAAGTCATTACAATTGTTGGTGAAAGTTATTTTTAGAGATCGGATAAGTGATTAACAGTAGTTGGCAAAGTCATTACAATTGTTGGTGAAATTATTTTTAGAGGTCGGATAAGTGATTTACAGTGGTTGGCAAAGTCATTACAATTGTTGGGCGAAGTCATTTTTAGAATTCGTATAAGTGATTAACAGTGGTTGGCAAAGTCATTACAATTGTTGGGCAAAGTCATTTCTAGAGGTCGGATAAGTGAATTACAGTGGTTGGCAAAGTCATTACAATTGTGGGCAAAGTCATTTCTAGAGATCGGAAAGTGATTAACAGTGGTTGGCAAAGTCATTACAATTGTTGGGCAAAGTCATTTCTAGAGATCGGATAAGTGATTAACAGTGGTTGGCAAAGTTATTACAATTGTTGGTCAAAGTATTTTTAGAGATCGGATAAGTGATTAACAGTAGTTGGCAAAGTCATTACAATTGTTGGTGAAAGTTATTTTTAGAGGTCGGATAAGTGATTACAGTGGTTGGCAAAGTCATTACAATTGTTGGGCGAAGTCATTTTTAGAATTCGTATAAGTGATTAACAGTGGTTGGCAAAGTCATTACAATTGTTGGGCAAAGTCATTTCTAGAGGTCGGATAAGTGAATTACAGTGGTTGGCAAAGTCATTACAATTGTTGGGCAAAGTCATTTCTAGAGATCGGAAAGGTGATTAACAGTGGTTGGCAAAGTCATTACAATTGTTGGGCAAAGTCATTTCTAGAGATCGGATAAGTGATTAACAGTGGTTGGCAAAGTTATTACAATTGTTGGTCAAAGTTATTTTTAGAGGTCGGATAAGTGATTAACAGTAGTTGGCAAAGTCATTACAATTGTTGGTGAAATTATTTTAGAGGTCGGATAAGTGATTTACAGTGGTTGGCAAAGTCATTACAATTGTTGGGCGAAGTCATTTTTAGAATTCGTATAAGTGATTAACAGTGGTTGGCAAAGTCATTACAATTGTTGGGCAAAGTCATTTCTAGAGGTCGGATAAGTGAATTACAGTGGTTGGCAAAGTCTTACAATTGGGCAAAGTCATTTCTAGAGATCGGAAAGGTGATTAACAGTGGTTGGCAAAGTCATTACAATTGTTGGGCAAAGTCATTCTAGAGATCGGATAAGTGATTAACAGTGGTTGGCAAAGTATTACAATTGTTGGTCAAAGTTATTTTTAGAGATCGGATAAGTGATTAACAGTAGTTGGCAAAGTCATTACAATTGTTGGTGAAAGTTATTTTTAGAGGTCGGATAAGTGATTTACAGTGGTTGGCAAAGTCATTACAATTGTTGGGCGAAGTCATTTTTAGAATCGTATAAGTGATTAACAGTGGTTGGCAAAGTCATTACAATTGTTGGGCAAAGTCATTTCTAGAGGTCGGATAAGTGATTACAGTGGTTGGCAAAGTCATTACAATTGTTGGGCAAAGTCATTTCTAGAGATCGGAAAGGTGATTAACAGTGGTTGGCAAAGTCATTACAATTGTTGGGCAAAGTCATTTAGAGATCGGATAAGTGATTAACAGTGGTTGGCAAAGTTATTACAATTGTTGGTCAAGTTATTTTAGAGGTCGGATAAGTGTTTAACAGTGGTTGGCAAAGTCATTACAATTGTTGGGCAAAGTCTTTCTAGAGATCGGATAAGTGATTAACAGTGGTTGGCAAAGTCATTACAATTGTTGGGCAAAGTCATTTTTAGAGGTCGATAACTGATTAACAGTGGTTGGCAAAGTCATTACAATTGTTGGGCAAAGTCATTTCTAGAGATCGGATAAGTGATTAACAGTGATTGGAAAAGTCATTACACCTGTTGGGCAAAGTCATTTCTAGAGATCGGATAAGTGATTAACAGTGGTTGGCAAAGTCATTACAATTGTGGGCAAAGTCATTTTTAGAGATCGGATAAGTGATTAACAGTGGTTGGCAAAGTCATTTCAATGTTGGGCAAAGTCATTTCTAGAGATCGGATAAGTGAAACAGTGGTTGGCAAAGTCACTACAATTGTTGAGCAAAGTCATTTTTAGAGGTCGGATAAGTGATTAACAGTGGTGGCCAAAGTCATTACAATTGTTGGTGAAAGTTTTTTAGAGGTCGGATAAGTGATTTACAGTGGTTGCAAGTCATTACAATTGTTGGGCGAAGTCATTTTTAGAATTCGTATAAGTGATTAACAGTGGTTGGCAAAGTCATTACAATTGTTGGGCAAAGTCATTTCTAGAGGTCGATAGGTGAATTACAGTGGTTGGCAAAGTCATTACAATTGTTGGGCAAAGTCATTTCTACAAATCGGAAAGGTGATTAAGTGGTTGGCAAAGTCATTACAATTGTTGGGCAAAGTCATTTCTAGAGATGGGATAAGTGATTAACAGTGGTTGGCAAAGTTATTACAATTGTTGGTCAAAGTTATTTTAGAAGTCGGATAAGTGTTTAACAGGTTGGTAAAGTCATTACAATTGTTGGTCAAAGTTATTTTTAGAAGTCGGTAAAGTGATTAACAGTGGTTGGCAAAGTCATTACAATTGTTGGGCCAAGTCATTTCTAGAGATCGGATAAGTGATTAACAGTGGTTGGCAAAGTCATTCAATTGTTGGGCAAAGTCATTTCTAGAGATCGGATAAGTGAATAACAGTGGTTGGCAAAGTCACTACAATTGTTGAGCAAAGTCATTTTAGAGGTCGGATAAGTGATAACAGTGGTGGCCAAAGTCATTACAATTGTTGGTGAAAGTTAATTTTAGAGATCGGATAAGTGATTAACGTAGTTGGCAAAGTCATTACAATTGTTGGTGAAATTATTTTTAGAGGTCGGATAAGTGATTACAGTGGTTGGCAAAGTCATTACAATTGTTGGGCGAAGTCATTTTTAGAATTCGTATAAGTGATTAACAGTGGTTGGCAAAGTCATTACAATTGTTGGGCAAAGTTATTTCTAGAGTCGGATAAGTGAATTACAGTGGTTGGCAAAGTCATTACAATTGTTGGGCAAAGTCATTTCTAGAGATCGGAAAGGTGATTAACAGTGGTTGGCAAAGTCATTACAATTGTTGGGCAAAGTCATTTCTAGAGATCGGATAAGTGATAACAGTGGTTGGCAAAGTTATTACAATTGTTGGTCAAAGTTATTTTTAGAGGTCGGATAAGTGTTTAACAGTGGTTGGCAAAGTCATTACAATTGTTGGGCAAAGTCATTTCTAGAGATCGGATAAGTGATTAACAGTGGTTGGCAAAGTCATTACAATTGTTGGGCAAAGTCATTTTTAGAGGTCGGATAACTGATTAACAGTGGTTGGCAAGTCATTACAATTGTTGGGCAAAGTCATTTCTAGAGATCGGATAAGTGATTAACAGTGATTGGAAAAGTCATTACACCTGTTGGGCAAAGTCATTTCTAGAGATCGGATAAGTGATTAACAGTGGTTGGCAAAGTCATTACAATTGTTGGGCAAAGTCATTTTTAGGTCGGATAAGTGATTAACAGTGGTTGGCAAAGTCATTACAATTGTTGGGCAATGTCATTTCTAGAGATCGGATAAGTGATTAACAGGGGTGCAAAGTCATTACAATTGTTGGGCAAAGTCATTTCTAGAAATCGGATTAGTGATTAACAGTGGTTGGCAAAGTCATTACAATTGTTGGTCAAAGTTATTTTAGATGTCGGATAAGTGATTTAGAGTAGTTGGCAAAGTCATTACAATTGTTGGGCAAAATCATTTCTAGGATCGGATAATGATTAACAGTGGTTGGCAAAGTCATTACAATTGTTGGGCAAAGACATTTTTAGAGGTCGGTTAAGTGATTAACAGTGGTTGGCAAATCCATTACAATTGTTGGTCAAAGTTATTTTTAGAAGTCGGTAAGTGATTAACAGTGGTTGGCAAGTCATTACAATTGTTGGGCAAAGTCATTTCTAGAGATCGGATAAGTGATTAACAGTGGTTGGCAAAGTCATTTCATTGTTGGGCAAAGTCATTTCTAGAGATCGTATAAGTGAATAACAGTGGTGGCAAAGTCACAATTGTAGAGCAAAGTCATTTTTAGAGGTCGGATAAGTAATTAACAGTGGTTGCCAAAGTCATTACATATTTGGTGAAAGTTATTTTTAGAGGTCGGATAGGATTAACAGTAGTTGGCAAAGTCATTACAATTGTTGGTGAAAGTTATTTTTAGAGGTCGGATAAGTGATTAACAGTAGTTGGCAAAGTCATTACAATTGTTTGTGAAAGTTTTTTTAGAGGTCGGATAGGTGATTAACAGTGGTTGGCAAAGTCATTACAATTGTTGGGCAAAGTCATTTTTAGAGTTCGTATAAGTGATTAACAGTGGTTGGCAAAGTCATTACAATTGTTGGGCAAAGTCATTTCTAGAGGTCGGATAGGTGAATTACAGTGGTTGGCAAAGTCATTACAATTGTAGGCAAAGTCATTTCTACAAATCGGAAAGGTGATTAACAGTGGTTGGCAAAGTCATTACAATTGTTGGGCAAAGTCATTTCTAGAGATCGGATAAGTGATTAACAGTGGTTGGCAAAGTTATTACAATGTTGGTCAAAGTATTTTTAGAAGTCGGATAAGTGTTTAACAGTGGTTGGTAAAGTCATTACAATTGTTTGGCAAAGTCATTTCTAGAGATCGAATAAGTGATTAACAGTGGTTGGCAAAGTCATTACATTTGTTGGGCAAAGTCATTTCTAGAGAATCGGATAATGGTTAACAGTGGGGCAAAGTCATTACAATTGTTGGGCAAATCCATTTTTAGAGGTCGGATAAGTGAATTACGTGGTTGGCAAAGTCATTACCATTGTTGGGCAAAGTCATTTTCTACAAATCGGAAAGGTGATTAACAGTGGTTGGCAAGTCATTACAATTGTTGGGCAAAGTCATTTCTAGAGATCGGATAAGAGATTAACAGTGGTTGGCAAAGTCATTACAATTGTTGGCCAAAGTTATTTTTAGAGGTCTGATAAGAGTTTAACAGTGGTTGGCAAAGCATTACAATTGTTGGGCAAGTCATTTCTAGAGATCGGATAAGTGGTTAACAGTGGTTGGCAAAGTCATTACATTTGTTGGGCAAAGTCATTTCTAGAGGTCGGATAAGTGATTTACAGTGGTTGGCAAAGTTATTACAATTGTTTGGCAAAGTCATTTTTAGAGGTCGGATAAGTGATTAACAGTGGTTAGCAAAGTCATTACAATTGTTTGGGCAAAGTCATTTCTAGAGATCGGATAAGTGACTAACAGTGGTTGGCAAAGTCATTACCATTGTTGGGCAAAGTCATTTCTAGAGATCGGATAGTGATTAACAGTGGTTGGCAAAGTCATTACAATTGTTGGTCAAAGTTATTTTTAGATGTCGGATAAGTGATTAAGAGTAGTTGGCAAAGTCATTACAATTGTTGGGCAAAGTCATTTTTTAGAGGTCGGATAAGTGATTAACAGTGGTTGGCAACGTCATTACAATTGTGGGCAAAGTCATTTCTAGAGATCGGATAAGTGATTAACAGTGGTGGCAAAGTCATTACAATTGTTGGGCAAAGTCTTTCTAGAGATCGGATTAGTGATTAACAGTGGTTGGCAAAGTCATTACAATTGTTGGTCAAAGTTATTTTTAGATGTCGGATAAGTGATTTAGAGTAGTTGGCAAAGTCATTACATTGTTGGACAAAGTCATTTCTAGAGATCGGATAAGTGAATACAGTGGTTGCAAAGTCACTACAATTGTTGAGCAAAGTCATTTTAGAGGTCGGATAAGTGATTAACAGTGTTTGGCAAAGTCATTAAAATTGTGGGCAAAGTCATTTTTAGAGGTCGGATAAGTGATTAACAGTGGTTGGCAAAGTCATTGACAATTGTTGGGCAAAGTCATTTCTAGAGATCGGATAAGTGATTAACAGTGATTGGCAAAGGCATTACAATTGTTGGGCAAAGTCATTTTAGAGTTCGTATAAGTGAAACAGTGGTTGGCAAAGTCATTACAATTGTTGGGCAAAGTCATTTCTAGAGATCGGATAAGTGATTAACAGTGGTTGGCAAGTCATTACAATTGTTGGGCAAAGTCATTTCTAGAGATCGGATAAGTGATTAACAGTGGTTGGCAAGGTCATTACAATGTTTGGGCAAAGTCATTTTTAGAGGTCGGATAAGTGATTAACAGTGGTTGGCAAAGCCATTACAATTGTTGGGCAAAGTCTTTCTAGAGATCGGTAAGTGATTAACAGTGATTGGCTAAGTCATTACAATTGTTGGCAAAGTCATTTCTAGAGATCGGATAAGTGATTAACAGTGGTTGGCAAAGTCATTACAATTGTTGGCTAAAGTCATTTTTAGAGGTCGGATAAGTGATTAACAGTGGTTGGCAAAGTCATTAAAATTGTTGAGCAAAATCATTTTTAGAATTCGTATAAGTGATTAACAGTGGTTGGCAAAGTCATTACAATTGTTGGGCAAAGTCATTTCTAGAGGTCGGATAAGTGAATTACAGTGGTTGGCAAAGTCATTACAATTGTTGGGCAAGTCATTTTTTAGAGGTCGGAAAGGATTAACAGTGGTTGGCAAAGTCATTACAATTGTGGGCAAAGTCATTTCTAGAGATCGGATAAGTGATTAACAGTGATTGGCAAAGTCACAATTGTTGGGCAAAGTCATTTCTAGAGATCGATTAGTGATTAACAGTGGTTGGCAAGTCATTACAATTGTTGGCCAAAGTTATTTTTAGATGTCGGATAAGTGATTTAGAGTAGTTGGCAAAGTCATTACAATTGTTGGGCAAAGTCATTTCTAGAGATCGGATAATTGATTAACAGTGGTTGGCAAAGTCATTACAATGTTGGGCAAGTCATTTTTAGAGGTCGGTTAGTGATTAACAGTGGTTGGCAAAGTCATTACAATTGTTGGCCAATTTTTAGATGTCGGATAAGTGATTAGAGTAGTTGGCAAAGTCATTACAATTGTTGGGCAAAGTCATTTCTAGAGATCGGATAATTGATTAACAGTGGTTGCAAAGTCATTACAATTGTTGGGCAAAGTCATTTTTAGAGGTCGGTTAAGTGATTAACAGTGGTTGGCAATCCATTACAATTGTTGGTCAAAGTTATTTTTAGAAGTCGGTAAAGTGATTAACAGTGGTTGGCAAAGTCATTACAATTGTTGGGCAAAGTCATTTCTAGAGATCGGATAAGTGATTAACAGTGGTTGGCAAAGTCATTTCAATTGTTGGGCAAAGTCATTTCTAGAGATCGGATAAGTGAATAACAGTGGTTGGCAAAGTCACTACAATTGTTGAGCAAAGTCATTTTTAGAGGTCGGATAAGTGATTAACAGTGGTGGCCAAAGTCATTACAATTGTTGGTGAAGTTATTTTTAGAGATCGGATAAGTGAACAGTAGTTGGCAAAGTCATTACAATTGTTGGTGAAAGTTATTTTAGAGGTCGGATAAGTGATTAACAGTGGTTGGCAAAGTCATTACATTGTTGGGCGAAGTCATTTTTAGAATTCGTATAATTGATTAACAGTGGTTGGCAAAGTCATTACAATTGTTGGGCAAAGTCATTTTTAGAGGTCGGATAAGTGAATTACATGGGTTGGCAAAGTCATTACAATTGTTGGGCAAAGTCATTTCTAGAGATCGGATAAGTGATTAACAGTGGTTGGCAAAGTTATTACAATTGTTGGTCAAAGTTATTTTTAGAGGTCGGATAAGTTTAACAGTGGTTGGCAAAGTAATTACAATTGTTGGGCAAGTCATTCTAGAGATCGGATAAGTGATTAACAGTGGTTGGCAAAGTCATTACAATGTTGGGCAAAGTCTTTTTAGAGGTCGGATAACTGATTAACAGTGGTTGGCAAAGTCATTACATTGTGGGCATAGTCATTTCTAGAGATCGGATAAGTGATTAACATGATTGGAAAGTCATTACACCTGTTGGCAAAGTCATTTCTAGAGATCGGATAAGTGATTAACAGTGGTTTGCAAAGTCATTACAATTGTGGGCAAAGTCATTTTAGAGGTCGGATAAGTGATTAACAGGTTGGCAAAGTCATACAATTGTTGGGCAATGTCATTTCTAGAGATCGGATAAGTGATTAACAGTGGGTGGCAAAGTCATTACAATTGTTGGCAAAGTCATTTCTAGAGATCGGATTAGTGATTAACGTGGTTGGCAAAGTCATTACAATTGTTGGTCAAAGTTATTTTAGATGTCGGATAAGTGATTTAGAGTAGTTGGCAAAGTCATTACAATTGTTGGCAAAGTCATTTCTAGAGATCGGATATTGATTAACAGTGGTTGGCAAAGTCATTACAATTGTTGGGCAAAGTCATTTTAGAGGTCGGTTAAGTGATTAACAGTGGTTGGCAAATCCATTACAATTGTTGGTCAAAGTTATTTTTAGAAGTCGGTTAAGTGATTAACAGTGGTTGGCAAAGTCATTACAATGTTGGGCAAAGTCATTTCTAGAGATCGGATAAGTGATTAACAGTGGTTGGCAAGTCATTTCAATTGTTGGGCAAAGTCATTTATAGAGATCGTATAAGTGAATAACAGTGGTTGGCAAAGTCACTACAATTGTTGAGCAAGTCATTTTTAGAGGTCGGATAAGTGATTAACAGTGGTTGCCAAGTCATTACAATTGTTGGTGAAAGTTATTTTAAGAGGTCGGAAAGTGATTAACAGTAGTTGGCAAAGTCATTACAATGTTGGTGAAAGTTATT